>CM055125.1:324749644-324952144 GCA_029206835.1 Rana muscosa
GCTGTGCTCTGGCTGTGCTGACAGTATCTCTGCCTGTGCGAACTATGGACAGTATTCCTGCCTGCTGCCTGGATGATTGCTTTTGCTGTCGCTGACCTCATCCCTGCCTGCTGCCTGGACCGATGCTCTCCTCTGTAGACCACTGCACTTCTAAAACCACAGGTAATCTTTTGTTATTTGGTATGTACCTGCTATGTGTTAGATATATGAAGGGCCTTCAAAAATGTGATCGGTAGTCAGAAAATGATATGTGCAATTAATGCTGCTAGAATGCCTGGAGGTGCTACTTGGATGTTGGGCCTCTGTATGTGGCCAGGCTGTGTAAAAGTCTCAAACATGTGGTATCGCCATACTCAGGAGGAGTAGCAGAATGCATTTTTGGGTGTAATTTTTGCTATGTACATATTATGTGTTAGAAATATCTTATAAATTGACAACTTTGTGTAAAAAAAATGCATTTTAATTTTTTCTCCACATTTTCCAAAACCTTCTGGAAAAAAATGAACCGTTCAAAAGACTCATAATGCCTCATAGATTATACGTTGGGGTGTGTGCTTTCCAAAATGGGGTCATATTGTGGAAAATTCCATTGTCCTGGTGCTCCAGGGCCTTCAAAAGTGTAATAGGTGGTTGAGAAAGGATATGTGCGATTTATGCTTGTAGAACGCCTGAAAGTGCTACTTCAATGTTGGGCCTCTGTATATGGCCAGGCTGTGTAAAAGTCTCACACATGTGGTATCGCTATACTCAGGAGGAGTAGCAGAATGCATTTTGGGGTGTCATTTTTGCTATGTATATGCTATGCGTTAGAAATATCTTATAAATGGACAACTTTGTGTAAAAAAAATGCATTTTCATTTTTTCTCCACATTTTCCAAAACCTTCTGGAAAAAAATGAACCGTTCAAAAGACTCATAATGCTTCATAGATTATACGTTGGGGTGTGTGCTTTCCAAAATGGGGTCATTTTGTGGAAAATTCCATTGTCCTGGTGCTCCAGGGCCTTCAAAAGTGTAATAGGTGGTTGAGAAAGGATATGTGCGATTTATGCTTGTAGAACGCCTGAAAGTGCTACTTCAATGTTGGGCCTCTGTATATGGCCAGGCTGTGTAAAAGTCTCACACATGTGGTATTGCTACACTCAGGAGGAGTAGCAGAATGTATTTTGGGGTGTAGTTGCAATTATGCATATGCTGTGTGAGAGAAAAAAACTGTTAATATGACCAGTTTGTGTAAAAAAAAAAAAAAAAAAATTAAATTTTCCCAAGAATTGTGGGAAAAAAATACAACTTCAAAAAACTCACCACGCCTCTTAGTAAATACCTTGGACTGTCTACTTTCCAAAAAGGGGTAATTTTGGGGTATTTGTACTTTCCTCGCTTGTTAGTGTCTCAAGAAATTAGATATCCCTTCAGTACATCAGGCGTGATCAGATGTGATAAATTTTTAGTGATTGCCACCATAGTTTGTAGACTCTATAACTTTCACAAAGACCAAATAATATACACTAATTTGGGTTCATTTTACCAAAGATATGTAGCCGTATACATTTTGGCACAAATTTATGAAGAAAAATTACTTATTTGCAAAATTTTACAATAGAAACTAAAAAAAAGTGTTTTTTTTAAAAAAAAAAATGCTGTTTTTTTGCTTATATCGCAAAAAATAAAAAACCCAGTGGCGATTAAATACCACCAAAAGAAAGCTCTATTTGTGAGAAGAAAATGATAAAAAATTTGTTTGGATACAGTGTAGCATGACTAAGTAATTGTCATTCAAAGTGTGAGAGTACTGAAAGCTGAAAATTGGTCTGGGCGGGAAGGTGCATAAGTGCATGGTATTGAAGTGGTTAAAAAAACATTTTTTCTAGGGACAGAAAACTATAGGTAGGGAGAGTGTCAGTTTCTTTCACTGTGCTAATCCTTGTTTCTAGGGACAGGGAAGGACAGTGAGGGAAATTCTCCTTGTGCTATACTGTGCTAAAGCATTGATCATCAACCATCTTTAAAAAAACATTTTTTCTAGGGACAGAAAACTATAGGTAGGGAGAGTGTCAGTTTCTTTCACTGTGCTAATCCTCTAGGGACAGGGAAGGACAGTGAGGGAAATTCTCCTTGTGCTATAGTGTGCTAAAGCATTGATCATCAACCATCTTTAAAAAAACATTTTTTCTAGGGACAGAAAACTATAGGTAGGGAGAGTGTCAGTTTCTTTCACTGTGATAATCCTTGTTTCTAGGGACAGGGAAGGACAGTGAGGGAAATTCTCCTTGTGCTATACTGTGCTAAAGCATTGATCATCAACCATCTTTAAAAAAACATTTTTTCTAGGGACAGAAAACTATAGGTAGGAAGAGTGTCAGTTTCTTTCACTGTGATAATCCTTGTTTCTAGGGACAGGGAAGGACAGTGAGGGAAATTCTCCTTGTGCTATAGTGTGCTAAAGCATTGATCATCAACCGTCTTTAAAAAAACATTTTTTCTAGGGACAGAAAACTATAGGTAGGAAGAGTGTCAGTTTCTTTCACTGTGATAATCCTTGTTTCTAGGGACAGGGAAGGACAGTGAGGGAAATTCTCCTTGTGCTATAGTGTGCTAAAGCATTGATCATCAACCATCTTTAAAAAAACATTTTTTCTAGGGACAGAAAACTATAGGTAGGGAGAGTGTCAGTTTCTTTCACTGTGATAATCCTTGTTTCTAGGGACAGGGAAGGACAGTGAGGGAAATTCTCCTTGTGCTATACTGTGCTAAAGCATTGATCATCAACCATCTTTAAAAAAACATTTTTTCTAGGGACAGAAAACTATAGGTAGGAAGAGTGTCAGTTTCTTTCACTGTGATAATCCTTGTTTCTAGGGACAGGGAAGGACAGTGAGGGAAATTCTCCTTGTGCTATAGTGTGCTAAAGCATTGATCATCAACCATCTTTAAAAAAACATTTTTTCTAGGGACAGAAAACTATAGGTAGGGAGAGTGTCAGTTTCTTTCACTGTGATCATCCTTGTTTCTAGGGACAGGGAAGGACAGTGAGGGAAATTCTCCTTGTGCTATACTGTGCTAAAGCATTGATCATCAACCATCTTTAAAAAAACATTTTTTCTAGGGACAGAAAACTATAGGTAGGAAGAGTGTCAGTTTCTTTCACTGTGATAATCCTTGTTTCTAGGGACAGGGAAGGACAGTGAGGGAAATTCTCCTTGTGCTATACTGTGCTAAAGCATTGATCATCAACCATCTTTAAAAAAACATTTTTTCTAGGGACAGAAAACTATAGGTAGTGTGACAGCAGGAAGGTAAAGTCACCTGGTTGCATCCAGGGGGGTAGATATATTTCGCCCAGATTCAGGCTTTACGCCGACTTATACAACTAGGTGGAGAGTTGTATAAGGCTAGTGGGCTCATGGATGACTCATACCTCTAGGGAGAGTGTGGGGCGTCGTACAGACAGGGAGTTGATGAGGCCAGGTGAAGCTTGTCAGCTCATTTAGGCCTCTATAAAAACTCCCAGATTCATTAGATGTTAGCTCATGCCTGGAACCAGACCTGTGTGGACTGTCTAGGGAGAGTGAACCCCTGTGCGGTGAGGCAAAGCCTGTGTGGCTATTTGTTTGGACTTTAACTAAACCAGGGACTTAGGGACTAGGACAGCACTAGGCTGATCCCAGTTGTTAGTTAGGAAACCTGTATGTTTAGTCAGAGGTCAACTTGACCAGGATTTATTTTGGTTATGTTTCTTTTGCTTTGCTGTGTTTTGTCACTGTAAATAGAAAATAAACCGCACCTTTTTTGATTTTGAAAACCACAACCTCCGTTTGCTGGGCCTGTTTTGTGTGGGGAGCCCATCCCGGGGGTCACACACACCCGCTGCCGAGCTAACCCCCTCACAGTTGGTGGAGAACCAGTGGCAGTTTTTTTAAGCCAGCATGGAGGAGATACTGAAGCAGCTGGCTCTAGCAAATGCCAATCAACAGCAGACAAATGCAGGTTTGCAAAGGAGCCTTGCAGCCCAGCAGCAGACAAACGCAACTTTGCAACAGAGTCTGGAGGCTCAGCAACGAGCCCAGCAGCAATCTGAGGCCCGCTTCATAGACCTGTTGCAGAAGCAAGAGCAGAGACTACAACAACAGATGGAAGCAGTAATGCAGCAACGTCCGCAGACCAGTGAGGAAAGCCGTCCCACTAATACCGCGTCCTTTGGGGTGAGTCGTTTATTGACAAAAATGACTGGAGAGGATGATCCAGAGGTATTTTTGACCACATTTGAAAGGACCGCTGAAAGAGAAAAGTGGCCTGAGGAGCAGTGGGCTGGACTGGTGGCTCCTCTGTTAACTGGTGAATCGCAGAAAGCTTACTATGACCTAGAGCCTAACCAAGCAAAAGACTATGTGATGCTAAAAGCTGAAATATTGGCAAGGCTGGGTGTCACCCAGGCTGTCCGGGCTCAGCGTGTGCATAACTGGACTTTCCAGCTTGGAAAACCCCCCAGGTCTCAAATGTATGATCTCATTCACCTGAGCAGAAAGTGGCTACAGCCAGAGACTTTGTCCGCACCAAAGATTGTGGAACGTGTTGTAATGGATCGGTTTTTGAGAGCTCTTCCTACTGCCATCCAAAAGTGGGTAAGCCATGGAGACCCAGAGACGGCCGATGGTCTTGTGGATCGTGTGGAGAAATACTTGGCTACAGAGAACCTGACGGCCTCTTCCAGAGACACTCGGACTTTCCACCCTAAGACCAGACCATCCCCAGGGGCGGATAAGAGGATTCCAAGGGGTGAGGGTGGAGAGAGTGAGAGGGTGGGAGCTCTACCCCAAGTTTGGCGAGAACAGCCTGGGAAATCAGCGGCTCAAGAGGCGGCAAGAAGGATCGTTTGCTACCGCTGCCGGCAAGCGGGACATATTGCAGCCAATTGCCCGGTTGTGGAGGAACCCATGCAGTGTGACTTTCTGACGGGCAGACGTCAGTCGCTGTGTGCGACAGTCGCATGCACTGCCATTCGAGGAACTGAGAAACATTTATGCAAAATGTGTGTTAATGGTAGAAATGTTGTGGTATTGCTGGATTCAGGTAGCCTTGTGACCCTGATAAAGGCTGAGTTAGTTAAAACAGAGGTCTCTGGGAATAGCAAGGTAGCTGTTATTTGTGTGCATGGGGACACCCGAGAGTATCCAGTGACTACAGTGTGTTTCGAGACCCCCAAAGGTACCCTCTCTCATCCAGTGGGCTTAGTATCTCAGTTACCGCATGACGCCATTGTGGGAAGGGATTTTCCGAAGTTCTGGGAACTGTGGGATGATCCTGAGCCCCTCACTGGTGCCCCTATGTACCAGGAATGTGATAGCCAGAACTCCCCTGAGAGTGGTGAGGACTCTCCGGAATTTCCCTTATCAGTATTGGCAGGGGAGACTCAAGAAACTGGAGAGGAGCCCACCTCCTCAGACGAAAACCTACCGTCTGTGGAGTTTTCTGATCTTGAGGTTCACAGGGAAAACTTTGCCACAGAACAGTTGAAAGACCCCGCCCTAATAAAGGCACGGGAAAACGTAGTGAAAATAGATGGCGAGTTAGTGAACCCAGATAATACCTGCACTTACCCATACTTCAGCGTAGAGAAGGACCTACTGTATCGGGTGGCAAAAAGGGCAGAAGAAACCGTTGAGCAGCTTGTGGTGCCCAAACCTTACAGGAAGTTGGTGTTGGAGTTGGCCCATGGGCACATTCTTGGAGGTCATCTGGGGACAGAGAAAACCCGAGAGAGGGTATTACAGAGATTCTATTGGCCGGGGGTGATGAAGGACGTAGAAAATTATTGTTCCTCCTGCCCTGTGTGTCAGAGGTTGGCCCCGATGCCACATTTCCGTAGCCCGCTGGTCCCTCTACCCATCATTGAGGTCCCGTTTGAGAGGATCGCCATGGATTTGGTAGGTCCTATAATCAAGTCCGCTAGGGGGCACCAGTACATATTAGTTATAATGGACTATGCCACCCGTTATCCAGAAGCGATCCCTCTCCGAAATACCTCGGCCAAAACCATAGCCAAAGAGCTATCTCTTGTTTTTAGCCGGGTGGGTATTTGTAAAGAACTGCTTACGGACCAAGGTACACCCTTTATGTCCCGGGTTATGAAAGAGCTGTGTAAATTGTTCAAAGTGACGCAATTGCGTACGTCTGTGTATCACCCCCAAACCGATGGGCTGGTTGAAAGATTCAACAAAACCCTAAAACAAATGTTGAAGAAAGTGGTGGATAGAGATGGAAAGGATTGGGACTGTTTACTTCCTTATTTGATGTTTGCTATTAGGGAGGTGCCCCAATCCTCTACGGGATTCTCCCCCTTTGAGTTACTGTATGGGAGACACCCAAGAGGGCTGTTGGATATTGCCAAGGAAACTTGGGAAAGTGAGAGTTCTCCCCACAGGAGTGTGATTGAGCATGTCGCCCTGATGCAAGATCGAATTGCACAGGTAATGCCCATCGTGAAGGAACATTTGGCCCAAGCGCAGTTGGCACAGCAGAGAGTGTACAACCGTGGAGCCAAGACCCGTACCTTTTCCCCGGGGGATAGGATATTGGTACTTGTCCCTACGGTTGAAAGTAAATTCCTTGCCAAATGGCAAGGCCCCTACGAGATAATGGAAAAAGTGAGCGAAGTGAATTACAAGGTCAGACAACCAGGAAGGCGAAAGCCCGAACAGATCTATCACGTTAATCTGTTGAAAGCCTGGAGGGATAGAGAGTCCCTAGTCGCAGACACTTGGTCACCAGCTCAAACTGGTTGCATGATTCCTGAGGTTGGAATAGCAGCCACCTTGTCACAACCCCAACAACAGGAGGTTAAGGAGTTTGTGCTTCGCAACAAGGAGGTATTCTCTGAGCTGCCGGGACAAACATCTGGGGTAGAGCATGACATCATTACCCCGCCCGGTGAAAGGGTGAAGTTAAAACCCTATCGGATCCCAGAGGCTCGACGGGAGGCAATACGGGAGGAAGTACAGAAAATGCTGAACTTAGGGGTGATAGAGGAGTCCCAAAGTGATTGGTCTAGTCCCATCGTGTTGGTGCCTAAACCGGATGGGAGCTGGCGATTTTGTAACGATTTTCGTCAGTTGAACAAAGTTACAAAATTTGACACCTACCCCATGCCACGTATAGATGAGTTGATCGACCGGCTGGGAACAGCCCGATACATGACGACTCTTGACCTCACAAAAGGGTATTGGCAAATCCCCCTGGCCAAGTCGGCCAAAGAGAAAACCGCATTTGTAACCCCAGACGGGGCGTTCCAATATAAAAGAATGCCGTTCGGGTTACAGAATGCGCCGGCCACATTCCAGCGGAAAATGGACCAGATGCTGAGGCCCCATCGGAAGTATGCTGCGGCTTACCTGGATGACGTAATTGTCCATAGCACAGATTGGACCTCACATCTGCCAAAAGTGCAAGCAGTCCTGGACTCTGTTCGGGAAGCGGGGTTTACGGCTAACCCCAAGAAGTGTACCATTGGGCAGGAGGAGGCCAAATATCTTGGGTACACCATTGGGAGGGGAGTAATAAAACCCCAACTCAACAAAGTCGAGGCCATCCAGAGTTGGCCACGTCCCAACAGCAAGAAGCAGGTACGAGCCTTTCTGGGAATCGCTGGGTATTATCGGCGATTCATTCCCCACTTTGCTTCTAAGGCTGTGCCCCTAACCAACCTGACGAAGGGGAAAGGGTCGGTCATGATTAAATGGACCCCCGAGGCTGAGGCAGCATTCCAATTCTTGAAACAAGCCTTATGTAGCCAGCCAGTGTTGTACTCACCCGACTTCTCTAAAGACTTTGTCGTACAAAGTGATGCGTCAGATGTGGGGTTAGGAGCAGTATTGTCCCAGGTCTGGAACGGGGAAGAGCACCCAGTCATTTACCTCAGCAGGAAGTTGAAGTCCCATGAGGTAAATTACGCCACCGTTGAAAAGGAGTGTTTAGCGGTGAAGTGGGCTCTAGATTCCCTTCGGTACTACCTGCTAGGTAGGCACTTTGACATGGTTACGGATCACGCTCCGTTAAAGTGGATGGCTCAAAACAAGGAAACAAATAGAAGAGTGAATAGGTGGTTCCTGGCCCTCCAGGAATTCAACTTCACAGTAAAGCATCGCCCTGGCGTTCAAATGGGGAATGTGGATGCTTTGTCTCGAGTACATGAATGCCTGATTGCTGGTGTTCCAACCCCGAGGTTAAAACAAGAGGGGGGGGTATGTGACAGCAGGAAGGTAAAGTCACCTGGTTGCATCCAGGGGGGTAGATATATTTCGCCCAGATTCAGGCTTTACGCCGACTTATACAACTAGGTGGAGAGTTGTATAAGGCTAGTGGGCTCATGGATGACTCATACCTCTAGGGAGAGTGTGGGGCGTCGTACAGACAGGGAGTTGATGAGGCCAGGTGAAGCTTGTCAGCTCATTTAGGCCTCTATAAAAACTCCCAGATTCATTAGATGTTAGCTCATGCCTGGAACCAGACCTGTGTGGACTGTCTAGGGAGAGTGAACCCCTGTGCGGTGAGGCAAAGCCTGTGTGGCTATTTGTTTGGACTTTAACTAAACCAGGGACTTAGGGACTAGGACAGCACTAGGCTGATCCCAGTTGTTAGTTAGGAAACCTGTATGTTTAGTCAGAGGTCAACTTGACCAGGATTTATTTTGGTTATGTTTCTTTTGCTTTGCTGTGTTTTGTCACTGTAAATAGAAAATAAACCGCACCTTTTTTGATTTTGAAAACCACAACCTCCGTTTGCTGGGCCTGTTTTGTGTGGGGAGCCCATCCCGGGGGTCACACACACCCGCTGCCGAGCTAACCCCCTCACAGTAGGAAGAGTGTCAGTTTCTTTCACTGTGATAATCCTTGTTTCTAGGGACAGGGAAGGACAGTGAGGGAAATTCTCCTTGTGCTATACTGTGCTAAAGCATTGATCATCAACCATCTTTAAAAAAACATTTTTTCTAGGGACAGAAAACTATAGGTAGGAAGAGTGTCAGTTTCTTTCACTGTGATAATCCTTGTTTCTAGGGACAGGGAAGGACAGTGAGGGAAATTATCCTTGTGCTATACTGTGCTAAAGCATTGATCATCAACCATCTTTAAAAAAACATTTTTTCTAGGGACAGAAAACTATAGGTAGTGTGACAGCAGGAAGGTAAAGTCACCTGGTTGCATCCAGGGGGGTAGATATATTTCGCCCAGATTCAGGCTTTACGCCGACTTATACAACTAGGTGGAGAGTTGTATAAGGCTAGTGGGCTCATGGATGACTCATACCTCTAGGGAGAGTGTGGGGCGTCGTACAGACAGGGAGTTGATGAGACCAGCTGAAGCTTGTCAGCTCATTTACGCCTCTATAAGAACTCCCAGCTTCATTAGATGTTAGCTCATGCCTGGACCCAGACCTGTGTGGACTGTCTAGGGAGAGTGAACCCCTGTGCGGTGAGGCAAAGCCTGTGTGGCTATTTGTTTGGACTTTTACTAAACCAGGGACTTAGGGACTAGGACAGCACCAGGCTGATCCCAGTTGTTAGTTTAGGAAACCTGCATGTTTAGTCAGAGGTCAAACTGACCAGGATTTATTTTGTTTATGTTTCTTTTTGGCTTTGCTGTGTTTTTGTCACTGTACATAGAGAAATAAACCGCACCTTTTGATTTTGAAAACCACAACCTCCGTCTGCTGGCCCTGTTTTTGTGTGGGGAGCCCAACCAGGGGGTCACACACACCCGCTACCGAGTTAACCCCCTCACAGTTGGTGGAGAACCAGTGGCAGTTTTTTTAAGCCAGCATGGAGGAGATACTGAAACAGCTGGCTCTAGCAAATGCCAATCAACAGCAGACAAATGCAGGTTTGCAAAGGAGCCTTGCAGCCCAGCAGCAAGCTCATCAACAAGCCCAGCAGCAATCTGAGGCCCGCTTCATAGACCTGTTACAGAAGCAAGATCAGAGACTACAACAAATGGAAGCAGTAATGCAGCAACGTCCGCAGACCAGTGAGGAAAGCCGTCCCACTAATACCGCGTCCTTTGGGGTGAGTCGTTTATTGACAAAAATGACTGGAGAGGATGATCCAGAGGTATTTTTGACCACATTTGAAAGGACTGCTGAAAGAGAAAAGTGGCCTGAGGAGCAGTGGGCTGGACTGGTGGCTCCTCTGTTAACTGGTGAATCGCAGAAGGCTTACTATGACCTAGAGCCTGACCAAGCAAAAGACTATGTGATGCTAAAAGCTGAAATATTGGCAAGGCTGGGTGTCACCCTGGCTGTCCGGGCTCAGCGTGTGCATAACTGGACTTTCCAGCTTGGAAAACCCCCCAGGTCTCAAATGTATGATCTCATTCACCTGAGCAGGAAGTGGCTACAGCCAGAGACTTTGTCCGCACCAGAGATTGTGGAACGTGTTGTAATGGATCGGTTTTTGAGAGCTCTTCCTACTGCCATCCAAAAGTGGGTAAGCCATGGAGACCCAGAGACGGCCGGTGGTCTTGTGGATCGTGTAGAGAAATACTTGGCTACAGAGAACCTGACGGCCTCTTCCAGAGACTCTCGGACTTTCCACCCTAAGACCAGACCATCCCCAGGGGCGGATAAGAGGATTCCAAGGGGTGAGGGTGGAGAGAGTGAGAGGGTGGGAGCTCTACCCAAAGTTTGGCGAGAACAGCCTGGGAAGTCAGGGGCTCAAGAGGCAGCCAAATGGATTGTTTGCTACCGCTGCCGGCAAGCGGGACATATTGCAGCAAATTGCCCGGTTGTGGAGGAACCCATGCAGTGTGACTTTCTGACGGGCAGACGTCAGTCGCTGTGTGCGACAGTCGCATGCACTGCCATTCGGGGGAACTGAGAAACATTTATGCAAAATGTGTATTAATGGTAGAAATGTTGTGGTATTACTGGATTCAGGTAGCCTTGTGACCCTGATAAAGGCTGAATTAGTTAAAACAGAGGTCTCTGGGAATAGCAAGGTAGCTGTTATTTGTGTGCATGGGGACACCCGAGAGTATCCAGTGACGACAGTGTGTTTCGAGACCCCCAAAGGTACCCTCTCTCATCCAGTGGGGTTAGTATCTCAATTACCGCATGATGCCATTGTGGGAAGGGATTTTCCGAAGTTCTGGGAACTGTGGGATGATCCTGAGCCCCCCACTGGTGCCCCTATGTACCAGGAATGTGATAGCCAGAACTCCTCTGAGAGTGGTGAGGACTCTCCAGAATTTCCCTTGTCAGTATTGGCAGGGGAGACTCAAGAAACTGGAGAGGAGCCCACCTCCTCAGACGAAAACCTACCGTCTGTGGAGTTTTCTGATCTGGAGGTTCACAGGGAAAATTTTGCCACAGAACAGTTAAAAGACCCCGCCCTAATAAAGGCACGGGAAAACGTAGTGGAAATAGATGGCGAGTTAGTGAACCCAGATAATACCTGCACTTACCCATACTTCAGCATAGAGAAGGACCTACTGTATCGGGTGGCAAAAAGGGCAGAAGAAACCGTTGAGCAGCTTGTGGTGCCCAAACCTTACAGGAAGTTGGTGTTGGAGTTGGCCCATGGGCACATTCTTGGAGGTCATCTGGGGACAGAGAAAACCCGAGAGAGGGTATTACAGAGATTCTATTGGCCTGGGGTGATGAAGGACATAGAAAATTATTGTTCCTCCTGCCCTGTGTGTCAGAGGTCGGCCCCGATGCCACATTTCCGTAGCCCGCTGGTCCCTCTACCCATCATTGAGGTCCCGTTTGAGAGAATCGCAATGGATTTGGTAGGTCCTATAATCAAGTCCGCTAGGGGGCACCAGTACATATTGGTTATAATGGACTATGCCACCCGTTATCCAGAAGCGATCCCTCTCAGAAATACCTCGGCCAAAACCATAGCCAAAGAGCTATCTCTTGTTTTTAGCCGGGTGGGTATTTGTAAAGAACTGCTTACGGACCAAGGTACACCCTTTATGTCCCGGGTTATGAAAGAGCTGTGTAAATTGTTCAAAGTGACGCAATTGCGTACATCTGTGTATCACCCCCAAACCGATGGGCTGGTTGAAAGATTCAACAAAACCCTAAAACAAATGTTGAAGAAAGTGGTGGATAGAGATGGAAAGGATTGGGACTGTCTACTTCCTTATTTGATGTTTGCTATTAGGGAGGTGCCCCAATCCTCTACGGGATTCTCCCCCTTTGAGTTACTGTATGGGAGACACCCAAGAGGGCTGTTGGATATTGCCAAGGAAACTTGGGAAAGTGAGAGTTCTCCCCACAGGAGTGTGATTGAGCATGTCGCCCTGATGCAAGATCGAATTGCACAGGTAATGCCCATCGTGAAGGAACATTTGGCCCAAGCGCAGTTGGCACAGCAGAGAGTGTACAACCGTGGAGCAAAGACCCGTACCTTTTCCCCGGGGGATAGGATATTGGTACTTGTCCCTACGGTTGAAAGTAAATTCCTTGCCAAATGGCAAGGCCCCTACGAGATAATGGAAAAAGTGAGCGAAGTGAATTACAAGGTCAGACAACCAGGAAGGCGAAAGCCCGAACAGATCTATCATGTTAATCTGTTGAAAGCCTGGAGGGATAGAGAGTCCCTAGTCGCAGACACTTGGTCACCAGCTCAAACTGGTTGCGTGATTCCGGAGGTTGGAATAGCAGCCACCTTGTCACAACCCCAACAACAGGAGGTTAAGGAGTTTGTGCTTCGCAACAAGGAGGTGTTCTCTGAGCTGCCGGGACAAACATCTGGGGTAGAGCATGATATTATTACCCCGCCCGGTGAAAGGGTGAAGTTAAAACCCTATCGGATCCCAGAGGCCCGACGGGAGGCAATACGGGAGGAAGTACAGAAAATGCTGAACTTAGGGGTGATAGAGGAGTCCCAAAGTGATTGGTCTAGTCCCATTGTGTTGGTGCCTAAACCGGATGGGAGCTGGCGATTTTGTAACAATTTTCGTCAGTTGAACAAAGTTACAAAATTTGACACCTACCCCATGCCACGTATAGATGAGTTGATCGATCGGCTGGGAACAGCCCGATACATGACGACTCTTGACCTCACAAAAGGGTATTGGCAAATTCCCCTGGCCAAGTCGGCCAAAGAGAAAACCGCATTTGTAACCCCAGACGGGGCGTTCCAATATAAGAGAATGCCGTTCGGGTTACAGAATGCGCCGGCCACATTCCAGCGGAAAATGGACCAGATACTGAGGCCCCATCGGAAGTATGCTGCGGCTTACCTGGATGACGTAATTGTCCATAGCACAGATTGGGCCTCACATCTGCCAAAAGTGCAAGCAGTCCTAGACTCTATCCGGGAAGCGGGGTTTACGGCTAACCCCAAGAAGTGTACCATTGGGCAGGAGGAGGCCAAATATCTTGGGTACACCATTGGCAGGGGAGTGATAAAACCCCAACTCAACAAAGTCGAGGCCATCCAGAGTTGGCCACGTCCCAACAGCAAGAAGCAGGTACGGGCCTTTCTGGGAATCGCGGGTTATTATCGGCGCTTCATTCCCCACTTTGCTTCTAAGTAGTGATGAGCCGAACACCCCCGGGTTCGGTTCGCACCAGAACCCGCGAACGGACCGAAAGTTCGAACGAACATTAGAACCCTATTAAATACAATGGATGCGAACGTTCGAATTCTAAAGTGCTAATTATAACAACTATTATGCATGTTATTGTCATAAATAGGGTTTGGGAACCCGGGTTCTGCACCAGGGGACATGTATCAATGCAAAAAGAAGTTTTAAAAACGGTCGTTTTTCGGGAGCAGTCATTTTAATGATGCATAAAGTGAAAAAAAAAAAGTCAAATATTCCTTTAAATATCGTACCTGGGGGGTGTCTAAAGTATGCCTGTGAAGTGCCACGTGTTTCCCGTGTTTAGAACTGTCCCTGCACAAAATGACACTTCTAAAGGAAAAAAAAGCCATTTAAAACTGCTTGCGGCTTTAATGTAATGTCTGGTCCCGGTAATATGGATGAAATTCTTTAAGAAAAATGGCATAGCTACCCCATGACCCCCCCCTACCCCAGCCCATTACCAGCCCCTTTGGGTCTTGTATGGATATTAAGGGGAACCCCGCACATAAAATAAAAAAGGCCCTATATACTCTGAACAGCCGTATACAGGCGGTGCATACAAGACAGGGACTGTAGGTTTGTTCTTATGTAGAATCTGTTTGTAATTTTGAACAGGTACATTGTTGAAGTGTAGCTCCAGCCCAAAAATCTATTTTTAAACTTTTTGGGAAACATAGGTAAGGGTTATCACCCCTGTAACATTTGTTTTGCTGTCTGTGCCCCTGTTCAGAACATTTCACCTCACTTTCCGTCCCAATGACAACTGTTTTTGAAATGTGGTGTTTTTCTTGAAACAAGGATTGCTGATAAAGCATCAGTACAGATGAGACCCCTTTCTCCCATATTTATTCTTACAGGAGAGAATTTTCCTTTCTAGGGGTAGATTTCCTCTCACTTCCTGTTGTCTTCTTTCGTTTGCAAGTAGGAGTCGTTTGTAAGTTGGATGTTTGAAAGTAGGGACCTGCCGTATATACTCTGCAGAAATAGGCCCCTTAGTTGTTGGTGTTGGCACAACACTGTAAGCACTCAGTTACTCTTGGTTGGTGCTGGAACGCCCTGCTGTCAACTATTATATCAGGAATTTTAATTACATATAATTGTTGAACAGTGGTAGTAAAAATTGGGGCTTTGATGGTGGTGCTGGTGCCACAACACTGTAAGCCCTGACAGTTACTCTTGGTGGGTGCAGCAATGGGCCCTGCTGTGAATTATTAGATCAAGAATTGTAATTACATGCCCCTTTTGAACAGGGGCTGAAAAATTGGGCCTTTCGTGGTGGTGGTGGTGGTGGCGTTGCCACAAGACTGTAAGCCCTCAGAGTTACTCTTGGTGGGTGCAGCAATGGACCCTGCTGTGAATTATTAGATCAAGAATTGTAATTGCATGCCCCTGTTGAACAGGGGCTGAAAAATTGGGCCTTAGGCACTGGTGGCACAACACTACAACCCCTCACAGATACTGTACTTGGAGCACAGCAATGAGCCCTGTTGCAAAGTATTGCTTCAAAAATTGTAATGACACGCCCCTGTTAAACAGGGGCTGAAAAATTGGGCCTTAGGCACTGGTGCCACAACACTCCAACCCCTCACAGATACTGTACTTGGAGCACAGCAATGAGCCCTATGGCAAATTATTGCTAAAAAAATTGTAATTACACGCCCCTGTAAAACAGGGGCTGAAAAATTGGGCCTTAGCCACTGGTGGCGGCACCCATAAACAAAAATGATCTTCCAAGCTATCATCATCAATCGTATCATTGAGGACTCGGAGGAGGAGGATAGCCAGTCAACATAACAGCACAGGCACTCAGCATCAGCATCAGTCTTGAAGGGATGTGACATGTTAAAATCAATTAGTCTGTTATATCAGCATCAGGTGTGTGGTAGCTGGTGGTGATCCAAGACTGGTTCATCTTGATGAAAGTCAGTCGATCAACCGAGTCGGTGGACAGGCGCACCCTGTGATCCGTGACAAATCCTCCAGCAGCACTGAATGTGCGTTCCGAAAGAACGCTGGATGCAGGACAGGCCAGTAGCTCAATTGCATACTGTGCAAGCTCTGGCCAGTGATCCATCCTCAAGACCCAGTAAGCCAGAGGATTTTCGGTGGGGAAGGTGTCCAAGTCTGACCTTGCCCCTAGATATTCCTGCACCATGTTTATCAGACGCTGGCGATGGTTGCTGGAACCGATCATACTTTGGGGCTGCGGACTAAAGAATTGTCTGAACGCATCGGTCAGACGGCCACCTTCCCCACCGCTCCTTCTTTGACTGGCCGAAGCCTCAGCAACTCGTTGTCCAGGACCAGGAGTTTGTAACCTCCCAGTGTCTGGGAACGCGTTGCACAGACCTTTCTGCAAGGCCTCCCGGAGTTGTCTCATCCTCTGCTCCCTCTGCGACGGTAACATAAGGTCCGCAACCTTACCCTTGTACCGTGGATCAAGGAGAGTGGCCAGCCAGTAATGGTCCCTCTCCTTGATCCGAAGAATACGAGGATCCTTCCGCAGACTTTGCAGGATCAGGGAGGCCATGCAGCGTAGGTTTGCTGAGGCATTCGCTCCGGAGTCCTCTGGGTCACTAAGGACGACATGATCCGCAGCCACCTCCTCCCAGCCACGTACAAGTCCACTGGTTTCTTGGGACTGTAAATCATCCCTAAAAGACTGCTGCTGATGATGCTGAGTGCCAGCCTCCACCTCCATGCTGACACAATCCTCCTCCTCCTCCTCCTCCTCCTCCTCTTCCTGTGCGATGGGTGGGACAGAAGGAACACTGTCTGGGTAAAGGGGGCCTTGAGAGGCAAGGAAGTCCTCCTCTTCCTGCCTCTGTTCTGCCTCAAGTGCCCTGTCCATTATTCCACGCAGCGTGTGCTCCAACAGGTGGACAAGAGGTACAGTGTCACTGATGCATGCACTGTCACTGCTCACCATCCTCGTGGCCTCCTCAAATGGTGCCAGGACAGTGCATGCATCCCTGATCATGCCCCACTGGCGTGGAGAAAAAAAACCAAGCTCCCCTGACCCTGTCCTGGTGCCGTAGTCGCACAGGTACTCATTGATGGCCCTCTGCTGCGTGTGCAGCCGCTGCAGCATGGCCAACGTTGAGTTCCACCTGGTGGGCATGTCACATATAAGGCGGTTCTTGGGCAGGTTCAACTCCTTTTGCAGCTCAGCCAGGCGAGCACTGGCATTATAAGATCTGCGGAAATGCACACAGACTTTCCTGGCCTGCCTCAGGACATCCTGTAAGCCCGGGTACCTGCCCAAGAACCGCTGCACCACCAGGTTAAGGACGTGAGCCACACAGGGCACATGGGTCAGTTGTCCCTGTCGGAGGGCGGAGAGGAGGTTGGTGCCATTGTCGCAAACCACCATTCCTGGCTTAAGCTGGCGTGGCGTCAACCACCTCTCGGCCTGGCCCTGCAGAGCAGACAGGACCTCTGCCCCAGTGTGGCTTCTGTCCCCCAAACACACCAGCGCAAGCACGGCATGGCATCTTTTTGCCTGCGTACTTGCGTAGCCCCGTGAACGGCTACGGAGCACCGCTGGTTCATAGGACAAACCACAGGAAGAGGCCATGGAGGAAGAAGAAGAGGAGGGGGTGGAGGAGAGAGGTGTGTCACAACCAGTAGTAGCATTTTGGAGGCGTGGCGGTGGGACAACCTCCAACACTACTGCACCTTGTCCTGCATCCTTCCCAGCTGCCAAAAGAGTGACCCAATGGGCCGTGAAAGAAAGGTAACGTCCCTGTCCATGCCTGCTGGACCATGAGTCAGCGGTAATATGCACCTTACCGCTGACCGCCCTGTCCAGCGAGGCCAAGACATTGCCTTCCACATGCCGGTAGAGAGCCGGAATAGCCTTCCGTGAGAAAAAGTGGCGTTTGGGAACCTGCCACTGAGGAACCGCACATTGCACAAACTCACGGAAGGGGGCCGAGTCTACCAACTGAAAAGGCAGCAGTTGAAGCGCTAGCAATTTAGCCAAGCTAGCATTCAACCGCTGGGCATGTGGATGGCTGGGAGTGAACTTCTTTCGACGGTCCAGCAGCTGGGGCAGGGAAATTTGCCTGCTAGAATCGGACGTCGGTGTACTGCTAGCAGAGTGGCCGCAAGTACTTGGCTGTGACACACCTAATTCTACACCTTCATTCCTCTCAGTGCATGTTTCAGAGAGGACTGAAGTTATAGTGGGGTTGGAGATCCCAGCTGATGCGGTGCAAGGAGAGGTCCGCTTTGTTCTTTGGTGTGGGTCTTTGAGGTAGGCTTGCCAACGAGCTGCATGGCAGGTCAACATATGTCTGGTCAGGCATGTGGTACCCAAGCGGCTGATGTTTTGGCCACGCGATATACGCTTGAGACATATGTTGCAAACAGCAGCTGTGCGATCTGATGCACTAGCCTCAAAAAAGGCCCACACCAAAGAACTTTTTGAATGACGGGCAGAGGCAGCGCCCTGCACAGGCGGAGCTCTGCGGTGTGATTCCGTCGGTGTACTGCCCTTACGCTGGCCACCAAAGGGCATCCTGCCTCGTTGGAGATGTGCCTCCTCCTCATCCTCCTCCTCCTCCTCTCTCCTATTAGGCACCCACGTGGAGTCAGTGACCTCATCATCACCTCCCTCCTCATCACTGGAGCCAATCTGGCAGTATGCTGCAGCTGCTGGAACATGACTGCCAGATTGGTGTCCTTCTTGAGCATCCCCTCTGTCTGCTCTCACGCTACTGCCTTCCTCTAGCTGGGTTTCATCATCAGACCCTTCGAAACGCTGGGCATCCTCCTGGAGCATGTACCCAACACTGTGCTGAAACAGTTCGGGGGACTCCTCAGGAGGAGGACATGGTGGGTCTAGGGAAGGAGTGACTGATGATGAGTCTGACATTGATACCAGGGAAGAGGACGCTTTGGCAGCTGCTTTTCCAGTACCCTGAGCCTGGGTGAGAGAGGATGAGGAGGAGGAGGAGGGCTTGGTCATCCACTCTACCAAGTCTTCGGCATGATGTGGCTCAACATGTCCAGCTGCCGAAAAGAAGGACAAGCGTGTCCCATGGCCATGTGCTGATGACAATGCACCGCGTCCACGACCAGCACTGTTGCCCCCAGACACAGAGCCTGCTTGCCCTCTTTTATTGCCTCCTGACTGTCTGCCTCTCCTTGTTTGCCTTCCAGACATTCTAATAGATGGCCTGCAGGGAGATGGGAAAAAAGCAATAAGGGCTACCTTCAGGTGTCCTTCTCTGTCCCTTGAAACAAGGACTTTGACAGTGAAAGAAACTGACACACTCTCCCTACCTACAGTTTTCTGTCCCTAGAAAAAATGTTTTTTTTAAGCACAATTTAGCACAAGGAGAATTCACTCACTGTCCTTCCAGGTCCCTGGAAACAAGGACTTTGACAGTGAAAGAAACTGACACACTCTCCCTACCTACAGTTTTCTGTCCCTAGAAAAAATGTTTTTTTTAAGCACAATTTAGCACAAGGAGAATTCACTCACTGTCCTTCCAGGTCCCTGGAAACAAGGACTTTGACAGTGAAAGAAACTGACACACTCTCCCTACCTACAGTTTTCTGTCCCTAGAAAAAATGTTTTTTTTAAGCACAATTTAGCACAAGGAGAATTCACTCACTGTCCTTCCAGGTCCCTGGAAACAAGGACTTTGACAGTGAAAGAAACTGACACACTCTCCCTACCTACAGTTTTCTGTCCCTAGAAAAAATGTTTTTTTTAAGCACAATTTAGCACAAGGAGAATTCACTCACTGTCCTTCCAGGTCCCTGGAAACAAGGACTTTGACAGTGAAAGAAACTGACACACTCTCCCTACCTACAGTTTTCTGTCCCTAGAAAAATGTTTTTTTTAAGCACAATTTAGCACAAGGAGAATTCACTCACTGTCCTTCCAGGTCCCTGGAAACAAGGACTTTGACAGTGAAAGAAACTGACACACTCTCCCTACCTACAGTTTTCTGTCCCTAGAAAAAATGTTTTTTTTAAGCACAATTTAGCACAAGGAGAATTCACTCACTGTCCTTCCAGGTCCCTGGAAACAAGGACTTTGACAGTGAAAGAAACTGACACACTCTCCCTACCTACAGTTTTCTGTCCCTAGAAAAAATGTTTTTTTTAAGCACAATTTAGCACAAGGAGAATTCACTCACTGTCCTTCCAGGTCCCTGGAAACAAGGACTTTGACAGTGAAAGAAACTGACACACTCTCCCTACCTACAGTTTTCTGTCCCTAGAAAAAATGTTTTTTTTAAGCACAATTTAGCACAAGGAGAATTCACTCACTGTCCTTCCAGGTCCCTGGAAACAAGGACTTTGACAGTGAAAGAAACTGACACACTCTCCCTACCTACAGTTTTCTGTCCCTAGAAAAAATGTTTTTTTTAAGCACAATTTAGCACAAGGAGAATTCACTCACTGTCCTTCCAGGTCCCTGGAAACAAGGACTTTGACAGTGAAAGAAACTGACACACTCTCCCTACCTACAGTTTTCTGTCCCTAGAAAAAATGTTTTTTTTAAGCACAATTTAGCACAAGGAGAATTCACTCACTGTCCTTCCAGGTCCCTGGAAACAAGGACTTTGACAGTGAAAGAAACTGACACACTCTCCCTACCTACAGTTTTCTGTCCCTAGAAAAAATGTTTTTTTTAAGCACAATTTAGCACAAGGAGAATTCACTCACTGTCCTTCCAGGTCCCTGGAAACAAGGACTTTGACAGTGAAAGAAACTGACACACTCTCCCTACCTACAGTTTTCTGTCCCTAGAAAAAATGTTTTTTTTAAGCACAATTTAGCACAAGGAGAATTCACTCACTGTCCTTCCAGGTCCCTGGAAACAAGGACTTTGACAGTGAAAGAAACTGACACACTCTCCCTACCTACAGTTTTCTGTCCCTAGAAAAAATGTTTTTTTTAAGCACAATTTAGCACAAGGAGAATTCACTCACTGTCCTTCCAGGTCCCTGGAAACAAGGACTTTGACAGTGAAAGAAACTGACACACTCTCCCTACCTACAGTTTTCTGTCCCTAGAAAAAATGTTTTTTTTAAGCACAATTTAGCACAAGGAGAATTCACTCACTGTCCTTCCAGGTCCCTGGAAACAAGGACTTTGACAGTGAAAGAAACTGACACACTCTCCCTACCTACAGTTTTCTGTCCCTAGAAAAAATGTTTTTTTTAAGCACAATTTAGCACAAGGAGAATTCACTCACTGTCCTTCCAGGTCCCTGGAAACAAGGACTTTGACAGTGAAAGAAACTGACACACTCTCCCTACCTACAGTTTTCTGTCCCTAGAAAAAATGTTTTTTTTAAGCACAATTTAGCACAAGGAGAATTCACTCACTGTCCTTCCAGGTCCCTGGAAACAAGGACTTTGACAGTGAAAGAAACTGACACACTCTCCCTACCTACAGTTTTCTGTCCCTAGAAAAAATGTTTTTTTTAAGCACAATTTAGCACAAGGAGAATTCACTCACTGTCCTTCCAGGTCCCTGGAAACAAGGACTTTGACAGTGAAAGAAACTGACACACTCTCCCTACCTACAGTTTTCTGTCCCTAGAAAAATGTTTTTTTTAAGCACAATATAGCACAAGCACAAAACACACTGACACTCTCCCTACCTATCCTTCTCTTTCCCTAAACTAAAGGAATCCAGGTTAAGCAAGAAAGAAATAGAAGTCACTGTCCCTGCCTATGCTGCTCTATCCCTGCTCCGGAACACACTACACTAGGCCGCCGTGCTGGCGGCCTTTTATAGTGTGGGGCGTGTACTAAACACCCTCAGCAATAATTGGCCACAGGCATCCTGCCTGTGGCCAATCATTGCTCTCCTCGCTGCCGGCGCTGTGATTGGCCAAGCATGCGGGGTCACAGTGCATGCTTGGCCAATCACAGCGCCTGGATGACACTGCGATGGCGTAGTGCATTGTGGGCCGTTCGCGTCACTCGAATTTGGCGCGAACGGCCCAAATCGTTCGATCTTCGTCGAACGATCGAACAGCCGATGTTCGAGTCGAACATATGTTCGACTCGAACACGAAGCTCATCCCTACTTCTAAGGCTGTGCCCCTAACCAACCTGACGAAAGGGAAAGGGTCGGTCATGATTAAATGGACCCCCGAGGCTGAGGCAGCATTCCAATTCTGGAAACAAGCCTTATGTAGCCAGCCAGTGTTGTACTCACCCGACTTCTCTAAAGACTTTGTCGTACAAAGTGATGCGTCAGATGTGGGGTTAGGAGCAGTATTGTCCCAGGTCTGGAACGGGGAAGAGCACCCAGTCATTTACCTCAGCAGGAAGTTGAAGTCCCATGAGGTAAATTACGCCACGGTTGAAAAGGAGTGTTTAGCGGTGAAGTGGGCTCTAGATTCCCTTCGGTACTATCTGCTAGGTAGGCACTTTGACATGGTTACGGATCACGCTCCGTTAAAGTGGATGGCTCAAAACAAGGAGACAAATAGAAGAGTGAATAGGTGGTTCCTGGCCCTACAGGAATTCAACTTCACAGTAAAGCATCGCCCTGGCGTTCAAATGGGGAATGTGGATGCTTTGTCTCGAGTACATGAATGCCTGATTGCTGGTGTTCCAACCCCGAGGTTAAAACAAGAGGGGGGGGTATGTGACAGCAGGAAGGTAAAGTCACCTGGTTGCATCCAGGGGGGTAGATATATTTCGCCCAGATTCAGGCTTTACGCCGACTTATACAACTAGGTGGAGAGTTGTATAAGGCTAGTGGGCTCATGGATGACTCATACCTCTAGGGAGAGTGTGGGGCGTCGTACAGACAGGGAGTTGATGAGACCAGCTGAAGCTTGTCAGCTCATTTACGCCTCTATAAGAACTCCCAGCTTCATTAGATGTTAGCTCATGCCTGGACCCAGACCTGTGTGGACTGTCTAGGGAGAGTGAACCCCTGTGCGGTGAGGCAAAGCCTGTGTGGCTATTTGTTTGGACTTTTACTAAACCAGGGACTTAGGGACTAGGACAGCACCAGGCTGATCCCAGTTGTTAGTTTAGGAAACCTGCATGTTTAGTCAGAGGTCAAACTGACAAGGATTTATTTTGTTTATGTTTCTTTTTGGCTTTGCTGTGTTTTTGTCACTGTACATAGAGAAATAAACCGCACCTTTTGATTTTGAAAACCACAACCTCCGTCTGCTGGCCCTGTTTTTGTGTGGGGAGCCCAACCAGGGGGTCACACACACCCGCTACCGAGTTAACCCCCTCACAGTAGGAAGAGTGTCAGTTTCTTTCACTGTGATAATCCTTGTTTCTAGGGACAGGGAAGGACAGTGAGGGAAATTCTCCTTGTGCTATACTGTGCTAAAGCATTGATCATCAACCATCTTTAAAAAAACATTTTTTCTAGGGACAGAAAACTATAGGTAGGGAGAGTGTCAGTTTCTTTCACTGTGATAATCCTTGTTTCTAGGGACAGGGAAGGACAGTGAGGGAAATTCTCCTTGTGCTATACTGTGCTAAAGCATTGATCATCAACCATCTTTAAAAAAACATTTTTTCTAGGGACAGAAAACTATAGGTAGGAAGAGTGTCAGTTTCTTTCACTGTGATAATCCTTGTTTCTAGGGACAGGGAAGGACAGTGAGGGAAATTCTCCTTGTGCTATACTGTGCTAAAGCATTGATCATCAACCATCTTTAAAAAAAATTTTTTCTAGGGACAGAAAACTATAGGTAGGAAGAGTGTCAGTTTCTTTCACTGTGATAATCCTTGTTTCTAGGGACAGGGAAGGACAGTGAGGGAAATTCTCCTTGTGCTATACTGTGCTAAAGCATTCCTCATCAACCATCTTTGAAATCCTTGTTTTTTGGACAGTCAGGGAAATTGTCGTTGTGCTATTCTGTGCGAAAGCAATCATCCTCAACCATATTTAGAAATCCTTAAGTAAAGGGACAGAGAAGGACACCTGAAGGTAGCCCTTATTGCTTTTTTCCCATCTCCCTGCATGCCATCTATTAGAATGTCTGGAAGGCAAACAAGGAGAGGCAGACGGTCAGGAGGCAATAAAAGAGGGCAAGCAGGCTCTGTGTCTGGGGGCAACAGTGCTGGTCGTGGACGCGGTGCATTGTCATCAGCACATGGCCATGGGACACGCTTGTCCTTCTTTTCGGCAGCTGGACATGTTGAGCCACATCATGCCGAAGACTTGGTAGAGTGGATGACCAAGCCCTCCTCCTCCTCCTCATCCTCTCTCACCCAGGCTCAGGGTACTGGCAAAGCAGCTGCCAAAGCGTCCTCTTCCCTGGTATCAATGTCAGACTCATCATCAGTCACTCCTTCCCTAGACCCACCATGTCCTCCTCCTGAGGAGTCCCCCGAACTGTTTGAGCACAGTGTTGGGTACATGCTCCAGGAGGATGCCCAGCGTTTCGAAGGGTCTGATGATGAAACCCAGCTACAGGAAGGCAGTAGCGTGAGAGCAGACAGAGGGGATGCTCAAGAAGGACACCAATCTGGCAGTCATGTTCCAGCAGCTGCAGCATACTGCCAGATTGATCGCCCGGATCTCCAGGACATTGATCGGCAGGAGGGCTTCCTCTGGGGTCCAGCGACCTTGCGCCGACTGGACACCCCAGACTCCCCCCCAACCTGTAAGGTTGGCGTCCGTCGTGATCACTATCCAGTAAACCAGAAGAAATGACTTCCCGGCCATTAGAGCCGGTGCTGTCAGCCACCATACCAGGGATCTCCTGACTAGGGATGAGCTTGGTGTTCGAGTCGAACATACGTTCGACTCGAACATCGGCTGTTCGATCGTTCGACGACGATCGAACGATTTGGGCCGTTCGCGCCTAATTCGAGTGACGCGAACGGCCCACAATGCACTACGCCATCGCAGTGTCATCCAGGCGCTGTGATTGGCCAAGCATGCACTGTGACCCCGCATGCTTGGCCAATCACAGCGCCGGCAGCGAGGAGAGCAATGATTGGCCACAGGCAGGATGCCTGTGGCCAATTATTGCTGAGGGTGTTTAGTACACGCCCCACACTATAAAAGGCCGCCAGCACGGCGGCCTAGTGTAGTGTGTTCCGGAGCAGGGAAAGAGAAGCATAGGCAGGGACAGTGAAATTTTTTTTTCATGGCCTCTTCCTGTGCTTTGTCCTCTGAACCAGCGGTGCTCCGTAGCCGTTCAAGGGGCTACGCAAGTACGCAGGCAAAAAGATGCCATGCCGTGCTTGCGCTGGTGTGTTTGGGGGACAGAAGCCACACTGGGGCAGAGGTCCTGTCTGCTCTGCAGGGCCAGGCCGAGAGGTGGTTGACGCCACGCCAGCTTAAGCCAGGAATGGTGGTTTGCGACAATGGCACCAACCTCCTCTCCGCCCTCCGACAGGGACAACTGACCCATGTGCCCTGTGTGGCTCACGTCCTTAACCTGGTGGTGCAGCGCTTCTTGGGCAGGTACCCGGGCTTACAGGATGTCCTGAGGCAGGCCAGGAAAGTCTGTGTGCATTTCCGCAGATCTTATAATGCCAGTGCTCGCCTGGCTGAGCTGCAAAAGGAGTTGAACCTGCCCAAGAACCGCCTTATATGTGACATGCCCACCAGGTGGAACTCAACGTTGGCCATGCTGCAGCGGCTGCACACGCAGCAGAGGGCCATCAATGAGTACCTGTGCGACTACGGCACCAGGACAGGGTCAGGGGAGCTTGGTTTTTTTTCTCCACGCCAGTGGGGCATGATCAGGGATGCATGCACTGTCCTGGCACCATTTGAGGAGGCTACGAGGATGGTGAGCAGTGACAGTGCATGCATCAGTGACACTGTACCTCTTGTCCACCTGTTGGAGCACACGCTGCGTGGAATAATGGACAGGGCACTTGAGGCAGAACAGAGGCAGGAAGAGGAGGACTTCCTTGCCTCTCAAGGCCCCCTTTACCCAGACAGTGTTCCTTCTGTCCCACCCATCGCACAGGAAGAGGAGGAGGAGGAGGAGGAGGATTGTGTCAGCATGGAGGTGGAGGCTGGCACTCAGCATCATCAGCAGCAGTCTTTTAGGGATGATTTACAGTCCCAAGAAACCAGTGGACTTGTACGTGGCTGGGAGGAGGTGGCTGCGGATCATGTCGTCCTTAGTGACCCAGAGGACTCCGGACCGAATGCCTCAGCAAACCTACGCTGCATGGCCTCCCTGATCCTGCAAAGTCTGCGGAAGGATCCTCGTATTCTTCGGATCAAGGAGAGGGACCATTACTGGCTGGCCACTCTCCTTGATCCACGGTACAAGGGTAAGGTTGCGGACCTTATGTTACCGTCGCAGAGGGAGCAGAGGATGAGACAACTCCGGGAGGCCTTGCAGAAAGGTCTGTGCAACGCGTTCCCAGAGACTGGGAGGTTACAAACTCCTGGTCCTGGACAACGAGTTGCTGAGGCTTCGGCCAGTCAAAGAAGGAGCGGTGGGGAAGGTGGCCGTCTGACCGATGTGTTCAGACAATTCTTTAGTCCGCAGCCCCAAAGTATGATCGGTTCCAGCAACCATCGCCAGCGTCTGATAAACATGGTGCAGGAATATCTAGGGGCAAGGTCAGACTTGGACACCTTCCCCACCGAAAATCCTCTGGCTTACTGGGTCTTGAGGATGGATCACTGGCCAGAGCTTGCACAGTATGCAATTGAGCTACTGGCCTGTCCTGCATCCAGCGTTCTTTCGGAACGCACATTCAGTGCTGCTGGAGGATTTGTCACGGATCACAGGGTGCGCCTGTCCACCGACTCGGTTGATCGACTGACTTTCATCAAGATGAACCAGTCTTGGATCACCACCAGCTACCACACACCTGATGCTGATATAACAGACTAATTGATTTTAACATGTCACATCCCTTCAAGACTGATGCTGATGCTGAGTGCCTGTGCTGTTATGTTGACTGGCTATCCTCCTCCTCCGAGTCCTCAATGATACGATTGATGATGATAGCTTGGAAGATCATTTTTGTTTATGGGTGCCGCCACCAGTGGCTAAGGCCCAATTTTTCAGCCCCTGTTTAACAGGGGCGTGTAATTACAATTTTTGAAGCAATACTTTGCAACAGGGCTCATTGCTGTGCTCCAAGTACAGTATCTGTGAGGGGTTGGAGTGTTGTGCCACCAGTGCCTAAGGCCCAATTTTTCAGCCCCTGTTTAACAGGGGCGTGTCATTACAATTTTTGAAGCAATACTTTGCAACAGGGCTCATTGCTGTGCTCCAAGTACAGTATCTGTGAGGGGTTGCAGTGTTGTGCCACCAGTGCCTAAGGCCCAATTTTTCAGCCCCTGTTCAACAGGGGCATGTAATTACAATTCTTGATCTAATAATTCACAGCAGGGCCCATTGCTGCACCCACCAAGAGTAACTCTGAGGGCTTACAGTGTTGTGGCAACGCCACCACCACCACCACCACGAAAGGCCCAATTTTTCAGCCCCTGTTCAAAAGGGGCATGTAATTACAATTCTTGATCTAATAATTCACAGCAGGGCCCATTCCTGCACCCACCAAGAGTAACGCTGAGGGCTTACAGTGTTGTGGCAACACCACCACCACCACCACCACCACGAAAGGCCCAATTTTTCAGCCCCTGTTCAACAGGGGCATGCAATTACAATTCTTGATCTAATAATTCACAGCAGGGCCCATTGCTGCACCCACCAAGAGTAACTGTCAGGGCTTACAGTGTTGTGGCACCAGCACCACCATCAAAGGCCCAATTTTTACTACCACTGTTCAACAATTATATGTAATTACAATTCCTGATATAATAGTTGACAGCAGGGCGTTCCAGCACCAACCAAGAGTAACTGTGAGTGCTTACAGTGTTGTGCCAACACCAACAACTAAGGGGCCTATTTCTGCAGAGTATATACGGCAGGTCCCTACTTTCAAACATCCAACTTACAAACGACTCCTACTTGCAAACGCAAGAAGACAACAGGAAGTGAGAGGAAATCTACCCCTAGGAAGGAAAATTCTCTCCTGTAAGAATTAATATGGGAGAAAGGTGTCTCCTCTGTACTGATGCTTTATCACCAATCCTTGTTTCAAGAAAAACACCACATTTCAAAAACAGTTGTCATTGGGACGGAAAGTGAGGTGAAATGTTCTGAACAGGGGCACAGACAGCAAAACAAATGTTACAGGGGTGATAACCCTTACCTATGTTTTCCAAAAAGTTTAAAAATAGATTTTTGGGCTGGAGCTACACTTAAACAATGTACCTGTTCAAAATTACAAACACATTCTACATAAGAACAAACCTACAGTCCCTGTCTTGTATGCACGCCTGTATACGGCTGTTCAGAGTATATAGGGCCTTTTTTTATTTTGTGTGCGGTGTTCCCCTTAATATCCATACAAGACCCAAAGGGGCTGGTAATGGGCTGGGGTAGGGGGGGGGGGGGGTCATGGGGTAGCTATGCCATTTTTCTTAAAGATTTTCATCCATATTACCGGGACCAGACATTACATTAAAGCCGCAAGCAGTTTTAAATGGCTTTTTTTTCCTTTAGAAGTGTCATTTTGTGCAGGGACAGTTCTAAACACGGGAAACACGTGTCACTTCACAGGCATACTTTAGACACCCCCCAGGTACGATATTTAAAGGAATATTTGACTTTTTTTTTTTCACTTTATGCATCATTAAAATGACTGCTCCCGAAAAACGACCGTTTTTAAAACTTCTTTTTGCATTGATACATGTCCCCTGGTGCAGAACCCGGGTTCCCAAACCCTTTTTAGGACAATAACATGCATAATAGTCGTTATAATTAGCACTTTAGAATTCGAACGTTCGCATCCATTGTATTTAATAGGGTTCTAATGTTCGTACGAACTTTCGGTCCGTTCGCGGGTTCTGGTGCGAACCGAACCCGGGGGTGTTCGGCTCATCACTAGTGGTGGGTGTCACGCTGGTGATTCTTTGTCTTATACCAGAGGTAGGCAACCTCCGCCCTCCAGCTGTGATGAAACTACAAGCCCCATGAGACATTGCAAGACCTTGACAATCACAGGCATGACTCCTAGAGGCAGAGGCATGATGGGATTTGTAGGTTCACCACAGCTGGAATGCCAAGGTTGCATACCCCTGGCTTATATCCTCAGCACGGATTCTATATCCTCAGCACAGATTTATGGACTTTTCTATGGGACTCTTTCCTACGAATTTATAGTTTGATTATTTCTCATTTAATTATATTGATTTATGCACTTTATCGTATTTATTGTATTTGTATGTATTCACACATGTTTAGCGCTGCACTTTGTTTATGTATAATCAACCATGGGAGTTTACTCCCACTTTAAGCATCATGAGGACTAGAGTTTTATATTACCGTATATACTTGAGTCTAAGCCGACCCGAGTATAAGCCGAGGTACCTAATTTTACCACAAAAAACTGGAAAAACGTATTGACTCGAGTATAAGCCGAGGGTGAGAATGCAGCAGCTACTGTAAGCGGAAAAGAGGGTCAACAATGCCCATTTGCAGCTTCACTGTGCCCATTCCAACCTCACTATGCCATACCTTACTGTGCCCATTGCAGTCTCACTGTGCCATACCTCACTGTGCCCATTGCAGTCTCACTGTGCCACACGGTACTCACTGTGCCACACGGTACTCACTGTGCCCATTGCAGTCTCACTGTGCCATAATGGGGTTGATTTACTAAAGGCAAATCCACTTTGCACTGCAAGTGCACTTGGAAGTGCACTTGGAAGTGCAGTCGCTGTAAATTTGAGGGGGACATGCAAGGAAAATAAAAAACAGCTTGTACATGATTGGATGATAAAATCAGCAGAGCTTCCCCTCATTTCAGATCTTCCCCTCAGATCTAAAGCGTCTGCACTTCCAAGTGCACTTGGAGTGCACTTGCAGTGCAAAGTGGATTTGCCTTTAGTAAATCAACCCCAATGTGTCCATTGCAGTCTCACTGTGCCCGAGTACCTGCATTCTTGACAGGCGTCCATTTTTTAAAAGTTGGCGTTCCGTGATAGGCATTTGACACTGTGTTCCGCCTATCATGGAGGTCCGCTCATCCTCTGACTCAGTTTCCCAGCAGACACTGTGTTCAGTGTTCCGCCAATCCCGGACATTCTTTCATCCTCGAACAAGAGGACGTCCGCGATTGGCGGAACATTGAACACAGTGTCTGCTGGGAAACTGTCCGAGGATAAGAGGACCTCCGTGATAGGTGGAACACAGTGTCAAATGCCTATCACAGAACGGAACACCAGGAGGAAGGTGCGACTTTTAAAAAAATGGACGCCTGGCAAGGACTCAGGTACTGACTCGAGTATAAGCCGAGGGGGGTTTTTTCTGCCCTAAAAATAGGGCTGAAAACTCGGCTTATACTCGAGTATATACGGTGTATATTTTTTTTACTGTATTATTTCATTGTATTATATTAATTATTACGCGTCACAAGGACTAGGGTTTTGTATTATTATCATTTTTTTATTATTATTATTATTATTATAATATAACAATCCCCCCTTCCCCACCTCTGGGTTCAGTTACAGGAAGGGTTATTCTTGGGGATATAGGAAGGGATAGTATTGGGGTTACAGGGAGGGTTATTCTTTTGGATATAGAGAGGGTTAGTATTGGGGTTACAGGGAGGGTTAGAGAGAGTTATTGAGCTATATAGTAAACAACTGGCTTTTTTTCAGCCAAGTTGCTAAGGATAGCCTAGAAAATACCTGAAAAGGAGCTGAGTGCTCCACCTCCTTGCTGAAAATGAGAATACAAAACAATCATATTCTTGTGCAAAAAAATATATTATTCAAAAGTGCTTAACAAAATACATACAAACACATCTTCTTTTTGGTTTAAATTTGATTCCATCAGCATTTAATTTGCACAGCAGATTTCTCCCTGGGGACAAATAGCAGTTAGTAGCCAGTTTGGCAATTGCGTTGGCCAGGAATCGAACCCGGGTCAGCTGCTGGATAAGCAGCTATGCTAACCACTGCACCACCAACGCGAGGAATGCCTTTGGAGTGTGGGAGGAAAAATCCTGAGGATGGCGAGGTGAGGATGGCGCTGGATCCCACTTCTACGGCTATGTCTGGTCTTGTCACAGTGGCAACATATAGCAGTTTACCAATTGCTCTGTAATACGTATCATTGTTGGGTAGCAAGTTTTCTCCTTCATTGCTCTTTTGATAGCCTGGTTCCATAGACGTTTTCACTTCCTTTGCATATTGCATATGGAATTGTTGCAAGATTTCTGAGATTTTCTGAGACGATAACTTCCATCTTTTTCTCTCTCTATTTCGATACCCAGACAGTAGCTAATGTTCCCAAGTTCTTTGATTTCAAAATTTTCTTTCAGCTTGTGAACAGGGGAGGGCAGGGCCAGGGGGCAGGGTGGCAATTGCCTCCCAGGCCGCCCTAACTTATGATCAAAATGGCCGGCAGCCGCTGCCCGCTACCATTTTCTTTTTTATTCTGGTCTAGGAAGTCGGGCCGGGGGCACGGCCATGGCGGGCCGACCACTAGCTGTTGCATTCCGGGAGTTGTAGTCCGCGCTCAAGCTTCCGGTGGGTGAAAAACACAGCAGCGCAGAGGAAACTGCAACTCCCTGGGACCGGATTCTTGGAAGCAGACAGAGGCAGGGCGTGCCAGGGAGTCAGAACGCAGGGCTGCAGGGCTGGGCGCTGGCTGCAACTTGACCCCAGGATCAGGAGCGTTACCCCCTCCCCCCAGGAGACTGTGGCGTGCAAGGACCTGCTGAGATCGTTGAGGTGAGAGACCCTGACACCCCTAGCTGACCCCCATCTCCCCCACCATACACCCCATGTAACCTGCCCCAGTGATCAGGCTTCATTGATGGGCACTAGAGTTGGCTGCACTGGTAAGCACTGATGGGCACTGGTGGGGCTGCATTGAAAAACCAGGTGGGCCATGGATAGTGAGCTGATTCGACGGTTCAATGGGCCACTTGACCGGACTTGCCCCCCAGGCCTAAGGCTACCAGCCCTCCCCTGCTTGTGAACTATCTGATTGTAATCCCTTTCTTGTTCAAAACAGGTTATAATGTCATCAACATAGATAAGGATGTATATCCATCTGTCTTCTTGATTCTTGGAGTAGAGACGGGGGTCTGCTTTGCTTCTTGAGAATCCCTCTTTAGTAAGTACTTTGTGAATCCCTCTTTAGTAAGTACTTTGTTCAGTTTCGCATTCCACATCCTTGCAGATTGTTTAACCACTTAAGCCCCGGACCATTTGGTAGCTAAAGGACCAGAGGTGAATTCAGAATTTTGCACTGCGCTGCTTTAACTGTAAATTGTGCGGACATGCAATGTTGTACCCAAACGAAATTTGCGTCCTTTTCTTCCCACAAATAGAGCTTTCTTTTAATGGTATTTGATTGCCTCTGCGATTTTTATTTTTTGCGATATAAACGGAAAAAGACCGAAAATTTTGAAAAAAAATGATATTTTCTACTTTTTGTTATAAGAAAAATCGAATAAACTCAATTTTAGTCATACATTTAGGCCAAAATGTATTCAGCCACATGTCTTTAGTAAAAAAAATGTCAATAAGCGTATATTTATTGGTTTGCGCAAAAGTTATAGCGTTTACAAACTAGGGTACATTTTCTGGAATTTACACAGCTTTAAATTTATGACTGCCTATCTCATTTCTTGAGGTGCTAAAATGGCAGGGCAGTACAAAACCCCCCCAAATGACCCCATTTTAGAAAGTAGACACCCCAAGGAAATTGCTGAGAGGCATGTTGAGCCCATTGAATATTTTTTTTTTGTCCCAAGTGATTGAATAATGACAAAAAAAATAAAAAATTACAAAAAGTTGTCACTAAATGATATATTGCTCACACATGCCATGGTTATATGTGGAATTGCACCTCAAAATACATTCTGCTGCTTCTCCTGAGTACGGGGATACCACATGTGTGGGACTTTTTAGGAGCCTAGCCACGTACGGGACCCCGGAAACCAAGCACCGCCTTCAGGATTTCTAAGGGCGCAAATTTTTGATTTCACTCCTCACTACCTATCACAGTTTTGAAGGCCATAAAATGCCAAAATAGCACAAAACCCCCCCAAATGACCCCATTTTAGAAAGTAGACACCCCAAGGAAATTGCTGAGAGGCCTGTTGAGCCCATTGAATATTTTTTTTTTGTCCCAAGTGATTGAATAATGACAAAAAAAAAAAAAAAATTACAAAAAGTTGTCACTAAATGATATATTGCTCACACATGCCATGGTTATTTGTGGAATTGCACCCCAAAATACATTCTGCTGCTTCTCCTGAGTACGGGGATACCACATGTGTGGGACTTTTTAGGAGCCTAGCCGCGTACGGGACCCCAAAAACCAATCACCGCCTTCAGGATTTCTAGGCACAAATTTTTGATTTGACTCCTCACTACCTATCACAGTTTCGAAGGCCATAAAATGCCAAAATAGCACAAAACCCCCCCAAATGACCCCATTTTGGAAAGTAGACACCCCAAGCTGTTTGCTGAGAGGCATGGTGAGTATTTTACAGCTCTCATTTGTTTTTGAAAATGAAGAAAGAATTTTTTTTTTCTTTTTTTTTTTCGATTTTCAAAACTTTGTGACAAAATGCGAGATCTGCAAAATACTCACAATACCTCTCAGCAAATAGCTTGGGGTGTCTACTTTCCAAAATGGGGTCATTTGGGGGGGTTTTGTGCCATCTGGGCATTCCATGGCCTCCGAAACTGTGATAGGCAGTGAGGAGTGAAATCAAAAATTTACACCCATAGAAATCCTGAAGGCGGTGCTTGGTTTTTGGGGTCCCGTACGCGGCTAGGCTCCCAAAAAGTCTCACACATGTGGTATCCCGTACTCAGGAGAAGCAACAGAATGTATTTTGGGGTGTAATTCCACATATGCCCATGGCATGTGTGAGCAATATATCATTTAGTGACAACTTTGTGCAAAAAAAAAAAAAAAATTGTCTATTTTCCGCAACTTGTGTCAACATATAAAATATTCCATGGACTCGACATGCCTCTCAGCATATAGCTTGGGGTGTCTACTTTCCAAAATGGGGTCATTTGGGGGGGTTTTGAACTGTTCTGGCATTTTATACACAACATTAGGAAGCTTACATCCACTCTTCTAACCACTTGAAGACAAAGCCCTTTTTGACACTTTTTGTTTACATGAAAACATATTTTTTTTGCAAGAAAATTATGTTGAACCCCCAAACATTATATATATTTTTAAAGCAAAGGCCCTACAGAATAAAATGGTGGGTGTTGCATTTTTTTTTTCTACACAGTATTTGCGCAGCGATTTTTCAAACGCATTTTTTGGGGAAAAAATACACTTTTTTTAATTTTAACGCACTAAAACACACTATATTGCCCAAATGTTTGCCTTTAGTAAATCAACCCCAATGTGTCCATTGCAGTCTCACTGTGCCCGAGTACCTGCATTCTTGACAGGCGTCCATTTTTTAAAAGTTGGCGTTCCGTGATAGGCATTTGACACTGTGTTCCGCCTATCATGGAGGTCCGCTCATCCTCTGACTCAGTTTCCCAGCAGACACTGTGTTCAGTGTTCCGCCAATCCCGGACATTCTTTCATCCTCGAACAAGAGGACGTCCGCGATTGGCGGAACATTGAACACAGTGTCTGCTGGGAAACTGTCCGAGGATAAGAGGACCTCCGTGATAGGTGGAACACAGTGTCAAATGCCTATCACAGAACGGAACACCAGGAGGAAGGTGCGACTTTTAAAAAAATGGACGCCTGGCAAGGACTCAGGTACTGACTCGAGTATAAGCCGAGGGGGGTTTTTTCTGCCCTAAAAATAGGGCTGAAAACTCGGCTTATACTCGAGTATATACGGTGTATATTTTTTTTACTGTATTATTTCATTGTATTATATTAATTATTACGCGTCACAAGGACTAGGGTTTTGTATTATTATCATTTTTTTATTATTATTATTATTATTATAATATAACAATCCCCCCTTCCCCACCTCTGGGTTCAGTTACAGGAAGGGTTATTCTTGGGGATATAGGAAGGGATAGTATTGGGGTTACAGGGAGGGTTATTCTTTTGGATATAGAGAGGGTTAGTATTGGGGTTACAGGGAGGGTTAGAGAGAGTTATTGAGCTATATAGTAAACAACTGGCTTTTTTTCAGCCAAGTTGCTAAGGATAGCCTAGAAAATACCTGAAAAGGAGCTGAGTGCTCCACCTCCTTGCTGAAAATGAGAATACAAAACAATCATATTCTTGTGCAAAAAAATATATTATTCAAAAGTGCTTAACAAAATACATACAAACACATCTTCTTTTTGGTTTAAATTTGATTCCATCAGCATTTAATTTGCACAGCAGATTTCTCCCTGGGGACAAATAGCAGTTAGTAGCCAGTTTGGCAATTGCGTTGGCCAGGAATCGAACCCGGGTCAGCTGCTGGATAAGCAGCTATGCTAACCACTGCACCACCAACGCGAGGAATGCCTTTGGAGTGTGGGAGGAAAAATCCTGAGGATGGCGAGGTGAGGATGGCGCTGGATCCCACTTCTACGGCTATGTCTGGTCTTGTCACAGTGGCAACATATAGCAGTTTACCAATTGCTCTGTAATACGTATCATTGTTGGGTAGCAAGTTTTCTCCTTCATTGCTCTTTTGATAGCCTGGTTCCATAGACGTTTTCACTTCCTTTGCATATTGCATATGGAATTGTTGCAAGATTTCTGAGATTTTCTGAGACGATAACTTCCATCTTTTTCTCTCTCTATTTCGATACCCAGACAGTAGCTAATGTTCCCAAGTTCTTTGATTTCAAAATTTTCTTTCAGCTTGTGAACAGGGGAGGGCAGGGCCAGGGGGCAGGGTGGCAATTGCCTCCCAGGCCGCCCTAACTTATGATCAAAATGGCCGGCAGCCGCTGCCCGCTACCATTTTCTTTTTTATTCTGGTCTAGGAAGTCGGGCCGGGGGCACGGCCATGGCGGGCCGACCACTAGCTGTTGCATTCCGGGAGTTGTAGTCCGCGCTCAAGCTTCCGGTGGGTGGAAAACACAGCAGCGCAGAGGAAACTGCAACTCCCTGGGACCGGATTCTTGGAAGCAGACAGAGGCAGGGCGTGCCAGGGAGTCAGAACGCAGGGCTGCAGGGCTGGGCGCTGGCTGCAACTTGACCCCAGGATCAGGAGCGTTACCCCCTCCCCCCAGGAGACTGTGGCGTGCAAGGACCTGCTGAGATCGTTGAGGTGAGAGACCCTGACACCCCTAGCTGACCCCCATCTCCCCCACCATACACCCCATGTAACCTGCCCCAGTGATCAGGCTTCATTGATGGGCACTAGAGTTGGCTGCACTGGTAAGCACTGATGGGCACTGGTGGGGCTGCATTGAAAAACCAGGTGGGCCATGGATAGTGAGCTGATTCGACGGTTCAATGGGCCACTTGACCGGACTTGCCCCCCAGGCCTAAGGCTACCAGCCCTCCCCTGCTTGTGAACTATCTGATTGTAATCCCTTTCTTGTTCAAAACAGGTTATAATGTCATCAACATAGATAAGGATGTATATCCATCTGTCTTCTTGATTCTTGGAGTAGAGACGGGGGTCTGCTTTGCTTCTTGAGAATCCCTCTTTAGTAAGTACTTTGTGAATCCCTCTTTAGTAAGTACTTTGTTCAGTTTCGCATTCCACATCCTTGCAGATTGTTTAACCACTTAAGCCCCGGACCATTTGGTAGCTAAAGGACCAGAGGTGAATTCAGAATTTTGCACTGCGCTGCTTTAACTGTAAATTGTGCGGACATGCAATGTTGTACCCAAACGAAATTTGCGTCCTTTTCTTCCCACAAATAGAGCTTTCTTTTAATGGTATTTGATTGCCTCTGCGATTTTTATTTTTTGCGATATAAACGGAAAAAGACCGAAAATTTTGAAAAAAAATGATATTTTCTACTTTTTGTTATAAGAAAAATCGAATAAACTCAATTTTAGTCATACATTTAGGCCAAAATGTATTCAGCCACATGTCTTTAGTAAAAAAAATGTCAATAAGCGTATATTTATTGGTTTGCGCAAAAGTTATAGCGTTTACAAACTAGGGTACATTTTCTGGAATTTACACAGCTTTAAATTTATGACTGCCTATCTCATTTCTTGAGGTGCTAAAATGGCAGGGCAGTACAAAACCCCCCCAAATGACCCCATTTTAGAAAGTAGACACCCCAAGGAAATTGCTGAGAGGCATGTTGAGCCCATTGAATATTTTTTTTTTGTCCCAAGTGATTGAATAATGACAAAAAAAATAAAAAATTACAAAAAGTTGTCACTAAATGATATATTGCTCACACATGCCATGGTTATATGTGGAATTGCACCTCAAAATACATTCTGCTGCTTCTCCTGAGTACGGGGATACCACATGTGTGGGACTTTTTAGGAGCCTAGCCACGTACGGGACCCCGGAAACCAAGCACCGCCTTCAGGATTTCTAAGGGCGCAAATTTTTGATTTCACTCCTCACTACCTATCACAGTTTTGAAGGCCATAAAATGCCAAAATAGCACAAAACCCCCCCAAATGACCCCATTTTAGAAAGTAGACACCCCAAGGAAATTGCTGAGAGGCCTGTTGAGCCCATTGAATATTTTTTTTTTGTCCCAAGTGATTGAATAATGACAAAAAAAAAAAAAAAATTACAAAAAGTTGTCACTAAATGATATATTGCTCACACATGCCATGGTTATATGTGGAATTGCACCCCAAAATACATTCTGCTGCTTCTCCTGAGTACGGGGATACCACATGTGTGGGACTTTTTAGGAGCCTAGCCGCGTACGGGACCCCAAAAACCAATCACCGCCTTCAGGATTTCTAGGCACAAATTTTTGATTTGACTCCTCACTACCTATCACAGTTTCGAAGGCCATAAAATGCCAAAATAGCACAAAACCCCCCCAAATGACCCCATTTTGGAAAGTAGACACCCCAAGCTGTTTGCTGAGAGGCATGGTGAGTATTTTACAGCTCTCATTTGTTTTTGAAAATGAAGAAAGAATTTTTTTTTTCTTTTTTTTTTTCGATTTTCAAAACTTTGTGACAAAATGCGAGATCTGCAAAATACTCACAATACCTCTCAGCAAATAGCTTGGGGTGTCTACTTTCCAAAATGGGGTCATTTGGGGGGGTTTTGTGCCATCTGGGCATTCCATGGCCTCCGAAACTGTGATAGGCAGTGAGGAGTGAAATCAAAAATTTACACCCATAGAAATCCTGAAGGCGGTGCTTGGTTTTTGGGGTCCCGTACGCGGCTAGGCTCCCAAAAAGTCTCACACATGTGGTATCCCGTACTCAGGAGAAGCAACAGAATGTATTTTGGGGTGTAATTCCACATATGCCCATGGCATGTTTGAGCAATATATCATTTAGTGACAACTTTGTGCAAAAAAAAAAAAAAATTGTCTATTTTCCGCAACTTGTGTCAACATATAAAATATTCCATGGACTCGACATGCCTCTCAGCATATAGCTTGGGGTGTCTACTTTCCAAAATGGGGTCATTTGGGGGGGTTTTGAACTGTTCTGGCATTTTATACACAACATTAGGAAGCTTACATCCACTCTTCTAACCACTTGAAGACAAAGCCCTTTTTGACACTTTTTGTTTACATGAAAACATATTTTTTTTGCAAGAAAATTATGTTGAACCCCCAAACATTATATATATTTTTAAAGCAAAGGCCCTACAGAATAAAATGGTGGGTGTTGCATTTTTTTTTTCTACACAGTATTTGCGCAGCGATTTTTCAAACGCATTTTTTGGGGAAAAAATACACTTTTTTTAATTTTAACGCACTAAAACACACTATATTGCCCAAATGTTTGATGAAATAAAAAAGATGATCATAGGCCGAGTACATGGATACCAAACACGACATGCTTTAAAATTTCGCACAAACGCGCATTGGCGACAAACTACATACATCCTTTAAAAGCCTTTACAGGTTACCCCGTTAGATTTACAGAGGAGGTCTACTGCTAAAATTACTGCCCTCGATCTGACCTTTGCGGTGATACCTCACATGCATGGTGCAATTGCTGTTTACATATGACGCGAGACCGACGCTTGCGTTCGCCATTGGGCAAGAGCAGGGCAGGACAAGGGTGCTTTTTTTTTTTTTTTTTTTTTTTTTTATTATTAATTTTGCTTTTTTATTTTATTTTTAAACTGTTGCTTCCATATTTTTTTTTTTTTTTTATCATTTTTATTGTTAGCTCAGGGAATGTAAATATCCCCTATGATAGCAATAGGTAATGACAGGTACTCTTTTTTGAAAAAACTGGGGTCTATTGGACCCTAGATCTTTCCTCTGCCCTCAAAGCATCTGACCACACCAAGATCGGTGTGATAAAATGCTTTCCCAATTTCCCAATGGCGCTTTTTATATCTGGGGGGGGGGGGGACATTCCCTCCCACTGCTTGTAAAAGCAGTCCAGAGGCTAATTAGCCACTAAGATTGCTTTTACATGAAAGCCGGCCGCTGGCTGAAAAGAATGATACCAAGATGATACCTAAACCCGCAGGCATCATTCTGGTATAAACATTAAAATCAAGCAACATACCAGTACGTTGCTGGTCCTTGTTGGACATGTATTGTAATCTTTTTTTTCATGCAGCCTGTTGACTGAACGAAAAAAAAAAGATTGATCGGTGGGTATGCCCACCATTAGAATACCGCCCTTCATCCACCCACTTCTAATGATGGGCATACATGCACCATTTATATATGCCGAAGCATGGGGGCATCTTCCCGCAAAAGTTATGCCGCGTACACATGGTCAGACTTTTCCACGGGCAAGCCTCCGTCGGAATTTCGACCGTATGTACGCGGCATTAGGAGCAAAATCGCTCCTCCGCCCCTGCTGCCCCAATGCTTCGGCATATATGCTTTTTTTTTTTAACTGTGGTGGTGAAATCACCTCCTACAGCACTGGAGTCGCACGGATCAGGCCTGTCTCTGCGAACGCTGCAGTTATGTGTGTTGTGTTTTGTAAGTGACAGCGATCGATCGATACTGCACTTGGGTGGCCTGGGCTGGACGGAGGGGCAAAACGCAGGTGCTAGCAGGTATCTGGGCTGATCCCGCTAACACTGCGTTTTTGGGAACCCTAAACTGCTGGGGACGCTAGTATAGATCTGATCAGATATTGATCTGTTCAGATACTATACCACTAAGGGGGGTGTATGCTTCACGCGTGGGTGTTAGCATTACTGGCACTAACCTGACGCTGCATGGGGTGTGACGCAGACCCTCTCTGACGCTAAAACCTAATTGATATCACCCGCCGGGCGATCAGGGGGTTAAACCTTTATTGGGTTATATACACGGCGGGTGCCCTGACACTATAAAAAGCAAACTAACTAACCAGCGTCACCCGTAACACTTATATGGTGATCACTGGTGAAAGGGTTAACTAGGGGCAATTAGGGGGTTAAAACCTTTATTAGATAATATATGGGGGTACCTGACGCTATAAAAACCTGCGGCGAACCTAAAAAAAATTACTGGCTACCGATCTGCATCACCGACACTAAGACAGCGATCAGAAAAACGATCGCTTAGCGACAGTGGTGATAGGGGGTGAAAGGGTTACCTGGGGGGCGATCAAGGGGGTTAAACCTTTATTAGATAATTTATGGGGGTACCTGACGCCATAAAAACCTGCGGCGAACCTAAAAAAAATTACTGGCTACCGATCTGCATCACCGACACTAAGACAGCGATCAGAAAAACGATCGCTTAGCGACAGTGGTGATAGGGGGTGAAAGGGTTACCTGGGGGGCGATCAGGGGGTTAAACCTTTATTAGATAATTTATGGGGGTACCTGACGCTATAAAAACCTGCGGCGAACCTAAAAAAAATTACTGGCTACCGATCTGCATCACCGACGCTAAGACAGCGATCAGAAAAATGATCGCTTAGTGACAGTCGTGATAGGGGGTGAAAGGGTTACCTGGGGGGCGATCAAGGGGGTTAAACCTTTATTAGATAATTTATGGGGGTACTCGACAGTATAAAAACCTGCGGCGAACCTAAAAAAATTAACTGGCTACCGATCTGCATCACCGACGCTAAGACAGCGATCAGAAAAATGATCGCTTACTGACAGTGGTGATAGGGGGTGAAAGGGTTACCTGGGGGGCGATCAAGGGGGTTAAACCTTTATTAGATAATTTATGGGGGTACCTGACGCCATAAAAACCTGCGGCGAACCTAAAAAAAATTACTGGCTACCGATCTGCATCACCGACACTAAGACAGCGATCAGAAAAACGATCGCTTAGCGACAGTGGTGATAGGGGGTGAAAGGGTTACCTGGGGGGCGATCAGGGGGTTAAACCTTTATTAGATAATTTATGGGGGTACCTGACGCTATAAAAACCTGCGGCGAACCTAAAAAAAATTACTGGCTACCGATCTGCATCACCGACGCTAAGACAGCGATCAGAAAAATGATCGCTTAGTGACAGTCGTGATAGGGGGTGAAAGGGTTACCTGGGGGGCGATCAAGGGGGTTAAACCTTTATTAGATAATTTATGGGGGTACTCGACAGTATAAAAACCTGCGGCGAACCTAAAAAAATTAACTGGCTACCGATCTGCATCACCGACGCTAAGACAGCGATCAGAAAAATGATCGCTTACTGACAGTGGTGATAGGGGGTAAAAGGGTTACCTGGGGGGCGATCAAGGGGGTTAAACCTTTATTAGATAATTTATGGGGGTACCCGACGCTATAAAAACCTGCGGCGAACCTAAAAATAATTACTGGCTACCGATCTGCATCACCGACGCTAAGACAGCGATCAGAAAAATGATCGCTTAGCGACGGCGGTGCTAGGGGGTGAAAGGGTTATCTGGGGGGTGATCAAGGGGTTAAACCTTTATTAGGGGGGGTAGGGGGCTACACTGGACCTAAAACTAAATGTAGTGACACTTTTACAGTCACAAATGTCACTGATTGCAGTGATCAGTAAATAAATGGTCACTGCAATCAGTGACACTGTGACTGGGGGCTGGAGGGTAATCTGGGGGGGGCCTGGGGGGGCGATTTGTGTGCCTATGTGTCCTGGTGTCAGTGTAGTGTTAGTGCACTGACCTGATGTCTTCTCTTGTACGGCGCTCGGTATATGTGAGCGCCGCATGAGAGATGACATCACTTCCTCCTGCTTCCTCTGCCTGTGTTTACATTACACAGCAGAGGGAGCATTTTCATTCAACGGGAGCGATCCCGGTGGGGTGGCCGGAATCGAATGGCCGCCCCCTCATCTTGGATCGCTCCCCAACGAATACCGACCGCTCACTGTATAGGAGGGGGGTCCAATCGGACCCCCCAACTGTACAAAGGCAATCACGTACACTGTACGTGATTGTGCCTGTCGGTGCCATTCTGCCGACGTACATATACAGTGAGCGGTCGTTAAGTGGTTAATGTCTAGGTGTTTCACTTGCATGCCCTTTCCGGCTGCAACGCTAAGAAGCGCTCTGATGGTGGAGTGAAAGTTTCATCAAATCTAATCTTCACCAAATTTCTGAGAGTAACCCTTGGCTACTAGTCTGGCTTTGTATTTGTGGATATTCCCTTCTGCGTCTGACTTTACTTTGAAAGTCCACTTTCTTCCAGTTTTTATTTTCTTGAAGTGACTTTAATTCTTCTTCTGCTGCTTTTTTCCATTTATTGGCTTCATGTTTTGGCAGTTTTTCTGTCTTCCTAGGATGTTGGTTCAAGTACGCTGTGTGATTTGACAGTGTATAACAGCTTGCGGGGTGGTATCCCCTTTGTAGGGTTGTTAACCACTTCAGCCCCGAAACCATTTGGCTGCCAAATGACCGGGCCACTTTTTGCAATTCGGCACTGCGTCGCTTTAACTTAAAATTGAGCAGTCGTGCGACGTTGCTCCCAAACAAAATTGATGTCCTTTTTTCCCCACAAATAGAGCTTTCTTTTGGTGGTATTTGATCACCTCTGCGGTTTTTATTTTTGGCGCTATAAACAAAAATAGAGTGACAATTTTGAAAAAAATGCAATATTTTTTACTTTTTGCTATAATAAATATTCCCCAAAAATATATAAAAAACACATTTTTTCCTCAGTTTAGGCCGATACGTATTCTTCTACATATTTTTGGTAAAAAAAATCGCAATAAGCGTTTATTGATTGGTTTGCGCAAAAGTTATAGCATCTACAAAATAGGGGATAGTTTTACGGCATGTTTATTAATATTTTTTTTTTTTACTAGTAATGGTGGCGGTCAGCGATTTTTATCGTGACTGCGACATTATGGCGGACATATCGGACACTTTTGACGCTATTTTGGGACCATTCACATTTATACAGCGATCAGTGCTATAAAAATGTACTGATTACTGTATAAATGTGACTGGCAGTGAAGGAGTTAACCACTAGGGGACTAGGAAGGGGTTAAGTGTGTCCTAGGGAGTGATTCTAACTGTTAGGGGGCGTGGCTACGAGTGACACGTCACTGATCGCTGCTCCCGATGAGAGGGGGAAGATGATCAGTGTCAGTGTCACTAGGCAAAATGGGGAGATGCTTGTTTACATTTGCCTCTCCCCGTTCTGCAGCTCTGTGACCCGATCGTGAGACACTGGCGGACATCGAGTCCGCGGGTCCCATGGGCACTGTCACGAAGCTAGCGGCAGGGGACTTTGCCCAGGCGTGACATTCTGCCGACGTATAAGTTCGTGAGTCAGTCGTTAACCGGTTAAGGAGCGAGTGGCCACCGGCATCCTTAGCAACCATGTCAGTTACTGATTGTTAAGGATGGCATTTTTTTTTTTTTCACGTTCCATACCCGACCCGAAGGCCTTTTTTTTTTCATCAACTGTCAGTAGGTTTTCCAGTAAAGAAAAGATTTGCTGGCATTAAAAAACAATCACTGAAAAAAACCCAATGTGGGGTCCCCACCCAATCCATACCTGGCCGTTGGTTGTGGGGGTCTGCTGGTGGGGGGCTTATTGGAATCTGGAAGCTTCGAAATCCCGCAGAGTTTAAACCTTTTTAACTACTTAAGGACCGAGCCTCTTTCTGAGATTTGGTGTTTACAAGTTAAAAGCTGTTTTTTTTTTTGCTAAAGTGGCCCTCGCTCCTCAAAAGGTTGGGCACCCCTGTCCTAAACGGTGCATGTTTAGGAGATATTTACTGTACCCATACGTAAGACTTATAAAATTATTTACTGTGCCTATAAATAAAAACGTGTATATCCCCGCTTAGAACCCAAAAAAAGCAACAAGCAGCTGTGCACTATAACCTAGATACCAGGCACATTAGAATATATATATATATATATATATATATATATATATAAACAAAGTGCAGCGCTAAAAATGTGTGAATACATACAAATAAAGCACAAATGGCGTACAATAAAGTGCATATATCAATATGATCAAATGAGAAATAGCTCCCTCCGATGTGTTTTTTTGTTGTATAATCTTTATTTTTCCCTCCGATGTGTTTCGTCATATGTGACATCATCAGGGGGTACGTCATGTATGACGAAACGTGCCGGTAGGAGCTACGTACACACGCTACTGCGCATGCCCTGACCGATGTTCGGCCATTTTACATTCTGTCATTTTTATGTGTGTGCACTACATTTTTAATAAATGTGCGACTTCTACAGTATTGCGCTATGTGGAGTTTTGTATCTTTCGTATGCTATGGTCATTAAATCTACTGAGAGTTTCCTAACGTTGCCTCCTGGCTTGTTCGAGAGTTCCTCCATTGCACACCATCTGCGGCTTCCGGAGAGGGCATCTGAGCTCCCAGTGAGTGGATCTGAGATTCGATTGAGCGCTTTATGACCCCCCCCCGGGTGTCACGCTGGTGATTCTTTGTCTTATACCAGGGGTAGGCAACCTCGGCCCTCCAGCTGTGGTGAAACTACAAGCCCCATGAGACATTGCAAGACCTTGACAATCACAGGCATGACTCCTAGAGGCAGAGGCATGATGGGATTTGTAGTTTCACCACAGCTGGAGTGCCGAGGTTGCATACCCCTTGCTTATTTCCACAGCACGGATTCTATATCCTCCTCAGCATGGATTTACGGACTTATCTATGGGACTCTTTTCTACGAATTTATAGTTTTGATTCACTAGCGTTGCTAGCCAGGTGCGGGGGGGGGCGGGCCGCACCCGGGTGACACCCACCAGAGGGGTGACACCCGTGGGTAGCGCAGCGGCACCACACTGACATTGCCCGCTGCCCTGTGCCTTAGGCTCACGCTGCGGCTGTGTCCCTCAGCGGAGCGGAAGGAAGCCGCCGCCCCCTCTGCCTCCTCTCTGTTTACATCCACAGAGGAGGAGGAGGAGACCGCGCTCGAGAGACACACCGCTGTGTGTATCTGCCGCTCTGTTCTGAGGTCTGTAAGGTAAGGGGGGCATCTTTACTGATGGGGGGAGGGGGTGTCTGTACTGCTGGGGTCTGCACTAGGGGGAGTTTGCACCAGGGGGGCTGTAACTGAGGGGGTGTCTGTACTGAGGGGGGTCTGGTACCAAGGGGGTGTCTGTACTGAGGGGGGTGTCTGTACTGAGGGGGGTGTCTGTAACTGAGGGGGTGTCTGTACGAGGGGTGTCTGGTACTGTGGGGGGTGTCTGTAACTGAGCAGGGTGTCTGTAACTGAGGAGGTCTGCACTGAGGTGGGGGTGTCTGTACTGATGGAGCGGTCTGTACTGAGGTGGGGGTGTCTGTACTGAGGGGGTGTCTGTACTGAGGGGGGTGTATGTACTGAGGGGGGTGTCTGTAACTGAGGGGGGTCTTTAACTGAGGGGGGGTCTTTAACTGAGGGTGTGTCTGTAACTGAGGGGGTGTCTGTAACTGAGGGGTGGTCTGTACGAGGGGGAGTCTGTACGAGGGGGAGTCTGTATGAGGGGGTGTCTGTACTGAGGGGGGTGTCTGTACTGAGGGGGGTGTCTGGACGAGGGGTGTCTGTAACTGAGGGGGTGTCTGTAACTGAGGGGTGGTCTGTACGAGGGGGAGTCTGTACGAGGGGGAGTCTGTACGAGGGGGTGTCTGTTACTGAGGGGGGTGTCTGTACTGAGGGGGGTGTCTGTACTGAGGGGGGTGTCTGTACGAGGGGTGTCTGTAACTGAGGGGGGGTGTCTGTAACTGAGGGGGTCTGCACTGAGGTGGGGGTTCATACTGAGGGAGGCGGGTCTATATTGATGGTGGAGAGTCTGTACTTAGTGGAGCGGGTTTGTACTGAGGGAAGGGATCTATACTGTGGGAGTGGGGTCTGTAGTTAGTGGAGGGGGGTCTGTACTGAGGGGGGACTATAGTTGTTGGGGGGTGACACCATTTTTTTTCGCACCGGGTGACACCAACCCTAGTGACGCCACTGTTTTGATTATTTCTCATTTGATTATATTGATCTATGCACTTTATTGTATGGCATTTGCACTTTATTTGTATGTATTCACACATGTTTAGCGCTGCACTTTGTTTATATATAATCAACCATAGGAGTTTACTCCCACTTTAAGCATCATGAGGACTAGAGTTTTATATTATATATTTTTTTTACTTTATTATTTCATCGTATTATATTAATTATTAAGCGTCACAAGGACTAGGGTTTTGTATTATTTCAATTTTTGTTTTTTATTATTATTATAATATAACAAGCCCCCCTTCCCCCAACTCTGGGTTCAGTTACAGGAAGGGTTATTCTTGGGGATATAGGGAGTGATAGTATTGGGGTTACAGGGGGGTTATTCTTGGGGATATAGGAAGGGATAGTATTGGGGTTACGTGAATGGTTATTCTTGGAGATATAGGGAGGGATAGAATTGGGGTTACAGGGAGGGTTAGATAGAGCTATTGAGCTATATAGTAAACAGCAGGCTTTTTTTTAGCCAAGTTGCTAAGGATAGCCTAGAAAATACCTGAAAAAGAGCTGAGTGCTCCACCTACTGGCTGAAAATGAGAATACAAAACATCCATATTCTTGTGCAAAAAAATATATTATTCAAAAGTGCTTAAAGCGGTTGTATACCGCAAAACTTTTTTTTTTTTTTTTGGTTAACCTGCAAGGCAAAGGTATAATGAGCTAGTATGACTAGCATACTAGCTCATTATCAATCACTTACCTTAGATCGAAGCCCCCGCAGCGGTCCTCGGACGCGTCCTCCGTCGAATCCATGATACCCGGAGTGACTTCCGGGTATCGCCGCTCCGGCGCTGTGATTGGCCGGAGCGGCGATGACGTCACTCCCGCACATGCGCGGGGAACGGCACGATCCCTGCGCATGCGCGAACTACCGGCAGTGTACTGCAGGCTCCCATTCAAGAGCCGCCGCGCTCAGTGCGCCTGCGCCGTTATCTACGGCGCGCATGCGCCGTAGATAGCGGTACAGTTTTTTTTGCAAATATCTCCGAGACTGTGTAGGTCTCGGAGATATTACAAGCACCTACAGGTAAGCCTTAATGTAGGCTTACCTGTAGGTGCTTGTACAAAATTTGGGTATACAACCACTTTAACAAAATACATACATAAACCTTCCTTTCGTTTTAAGTTAGTAGCCATTTTGGCAATTGCGTTGGCCGGGAATCGAACCCGGGTCAGCTGCTGGATAAGCAGCTATGCTCACCACTGCACCACCAACGCGAGGAATGTCTTTGGAGTGTAGGAGGAAAAATCCTGAGGATGGCGAGGTGAGGATGGCGCTGGATCCCACTTCTGCAACTATGTCTGGTCTTGTCACAGTGACAACATATAGCAGCTTACTAAATGCTCTGTGATACGTATCATTGTTGGGTAGCAAGTTTTCTCCTTCATTGCTCTTTTGATAGCCTGGTTCCATAGACGTTTTCACTTCCTTTGCATATGGAATTGTTGCAAGATTTCAGAGATTTTTTGAGAAGATAACTTCCATCTTTTTCTCTCTCTTTTTCCATAACCAGATAGTAGCTAATGTTCCCAAGTTCTTTGATTTCAAAATGTTCATTCAGCTTGTGAACTATCTGATTGTAATCCCCTTCTTGTTCAAAACAGGTTATAATGTCATCAACATAGATGAGGATGTATACTACTAGGCTACTAGTCTGGCTTTGTATTTGTGGATATTCCCTTCTGCGTCTGACTTTACTATGAAAGTCCACTTTCTTCCTCTCGTTTTGCGGTTAGGAGGGAGCTCTGTGAGTGTCCAGGTTTTATTTTCTTGAAGTGATTTTAATTCTTCTGCTGATTTTTTCCATTTATTGGCTTCATGTTTTGGCAGTTTTTCTATGTCTTCCTAGGATGTTGGTTCAAGTATGCTGTGTGTTTTGACAGTGTATAACAGCTTGCGGGGTGGTATCCCCTTTGTAGTCTGAGTGGATCTTCTGATTTCAGGCAGTTCAGCAGGATCTGGTGGGGAACTTGATTTAGGCGATGTGAGTTCCACCTCTTGTTCTGACTCCTGCACAGGTTTGCTTTGGTTGACCTTTTCTTCTGGTGTGCTTGGCATATTCACTTCAGAGCTTTCAGGGATCCGTGTTTCTGGTGATGGACTCTCATCAAAATAAACACTAGGGATTATTGTCACTTTGTCAGTCTTTGGGTGTAGGATTCTATAACCCATAGTTTGCTTGCTGTAGCCTACTAGAATGCCCTCTATGGCTCTGTTCTCTAGCTTGGATCGTTTTTCATTTGGAATATAGGCACATGCTTTACATCCAAACACTCTGATGTGTCCTATGCTAGGCTTTGATCCGTGCCCAATTTTGGAAATAACTATGACGTTCCTTCAATAAAGGTTTGGTGAGTGCATCAGCAGTCACCTTCTCTGATGGGCAGTATTGAATGTCAATAACACCTTGTTCTTGATTGATTAGCTACTATCTGGGTATCCAAATAGAGAGAGAACTTTCACAGGTTTGCTTTAGTCGTCCTTTTCTTCTGGTGTGCTTGGCATATTCACTTCACAGCTTTCACGGATCAGTGTTTCTGATGATGAACTCTCATCAAAATAAACACTATGGATTATTGTCACGTTGGCAGTCTACAAAAAAAAAAAAATCTTTTTATTGAGTTTCAACTTTAGATACAAAACAAAGCCTATTGGGCATACCCAGGCTCGGTCCACATACATCACAAGAAAACAACATTACAAAAGGAAAAAAAAACAAAGGAAAAAAAGAAAACATAAAACAAACTCTTAACAGTAGTGCCGTTATTGGCACTAGAACAAAGCTCTATGCTCCAGTAGCTACCAAGATTGTTAGAGTATTGCAAAAATTAATCATGTCAGCCCCAGTTAAATGGTACTAAACCCAGTGAAGTGGGAGTATGTCCAGTGGGGAGATCTGCAGTGCCAGTGGACATAGACTTGCGGCAGTGTGCTACCCAGAGCAGTGGGGAGGCACAGCGTAAAGCCCAACTAGCCGCAGGGCTAAAGACTGGAAAGGACATGGGGACCCCATGTCCATGTCCTCCAGAAAAAGAATTCTGGAGCCCCTCACATATGTGAGACCCCTGTGTTATGAATCCCACTAGTCCAGTGGCAGGGTACAAGATCAGTCTAAGAGTCATGGTCAAACAGTCCAGGGTCAGTTCCAGATCAGGCAGAGGTATGTACAGAATCGGTAGGCAGAAGCGTGGTCGAATAACAAGCAGGGGTCAGTTCCAGATCAGGCAGAGGTATAAACAGAATCGGTAGGCAGAAGCGTGGTCGAACAACAAGCCAGGGTCAGTTCCAGATCAGGCAGAGGTATAAACAGAATCGGTAGGCAGAAGCGTGGTCGAACAACAAGCCAGGGTCAGTTCCAGATCAGGCAGAGGTATGAACGGAATCGGTAGGCAGAAGCATGGTCGAATAACAAGCCAGGGTCCGTTCCAGATCAGGCAGAGGTATAAACAGAATCGGTAGGCAGAAGCGTGGTCGAATAACAAGCCAGGGTCAGTTACAGAGCAAGCAGAGGCATACGTGGTGTGACGGTAAATGACAGGTAAATGGCAGGAAGAAAAGCACACAAATATAATAAAAGCACACGAATATAATAAAAGCACACGAATATAAGAAAAGCACACAAATATAAGAAAAGCACACTGAAAAAAACTGGCCCATGTGCACCCAGGTGGAATGGGTGTGCACTAGACGTAGGCAATTGGGAAAAACTGGACATTTGGCTCTATGATGTTGTCATAAGCCTCCTCATAATACATGGGCCAGGGTGTAAGTCCATTGTCCTGTCTCTCTGATGGTAGAAAGATGTCACACAAGTATTGCTGCCCCTCTGGCTCTATGACGTTGTTATGAGCCTCTTCATGGCATATTGGCCAGGGTGTGAAGAGATTCTCCTGGTTGGCTGCTGATGGGAAAAAGCCATGTGGCTGCTGAATCTGACTAACGCTCTTGTAACCAAGGTCATAGATATAATTCTGCTCCTCTGGCTCTTTTAGGTTCTTATGAGCCTCTTCATAATCCATTGGCCAGGGCATGAAGAGATTTTCCTGTCTGACTGCTGGTGGTGGCTGAAAAAATACCATTTTCTCTGCCAATTGTTGAAGAGCCTCCTTATAATGGTTTTCCATTGGAGTCGGTACTGGCCCATGGTTGTTCAGTTGTAATAGTGGAGACCAGTCAATTGGTTCCACCTTCTGAAGCTCACTCTCGTCACTACAGTCAGTGAAATGAAGCTTCTCCTCTGGCTCTTCCAGTTTATGAGCCTCCTGGTTCTTTGGCAATGATGAAAGAGGTGAAAATAAGTCCAATGGTGACATCATCAAACTGTCGCTCATGTATGAAAAGCCTTTGAAATACTCCTGCTCCTTTGGTGATATTGGAGCCTCCCGGTCCAGGTAGTTGATAAATTCATTCAATGGCATGCAGTTGTTTGATGGTTCATCACAAATCTAGAAAGAGAAAAAGACATTTATCATTGTTTCTAATTTATACAGAGAATGGAAACAAAGTATGGCGAATCTCACCCCCGAGGTGCAGCAGATTTCACCGAGCAGGCTCCTTCCACCCAAGCTCCCTCTAGTGGTCAGATGACATACACAATAATCATCTCCAATACTAAACAGAAATCATTCAGACCAGGCCGTATGATTGTGTAGAGATCACAAATTCATAGACAGGTCTGAAAAGTCTGTTAAAACAAATCTCTTAGATGGTGAAGAGCCTGCTGCTTAAAATCTCCCCTCCCCCTCCAATGTGTTTGAACGCTATTATCCGTATACTTACTGGTTCGGATTCAGATGACATGCGTGACTTTCTTCCCTCTAACTCTGCCCAGTCAATGGACTTGAAGAACGGATGGCGCCTGATGTCACTGACTAGATGGTTTCGGCCCTCTTGGTCTTTCCACAGAAGCTGTAATGAAGAATGAAATATATAAGAATGAAATATAATGAGACGCTGAATGACCAATAACAATATCTGAGCAAAAGAGAAGCTGAGGCTCTCTGTGACTTACCCTAACTAAGAGGTTATGGAGGTCAGGGTCCACACCCTCCACACAATCCGGCTCCATCTCAATAATTTTTTTCTTTATTTGTTCCCAGTTATCCGTGCTGGTGATGAAGGGATGTTTGTCAAACGCCATCTCGTATACTATTACTCCAAGGGAGAAATAGTCAACCATGCTGAAATAATCCATGTTTTGCAAGACCTGTAGAAACATAAGAGAAAGAGGGATGAGCACATTATCAGACCAGGCAGAGGACAGAGATGACAATATATGTATTTATTTATTAAAATGCTTAACCTACGCAGTCTTACCCGAAGGCCTCGATGCGCAAAATAAAAGACATTAAAAGACCTTAGGAAAACCCACATACCAGAATGACAACATATAGTGACATATGTTATGTATAAAGCTCATGCAGGACTAAAATTCCAGTGAAATTGCATCAAACTGAAGTGGAGCTTGTGAATATTGGAGTTGGGGCTTAAAGGGGGTGTATAGTCAAACCCCTTTTTTTTTTTTACATGTTGGATAGAATAGAAAGGGTTAAATACTCTAGGGCTTTGCCTAGAGGTGCCCTTTAATTGCCCCTTTTAAAGTAGGTGGATGAAGGTACTGACCCCAATAGCTCAATGTTCACAAGCGCTCCCCATGTTAAAGAAAAGAAGGGGGAAACAGCGGGTGAGCAGTTACTGGAGTTTTTACCCCATTCATATGTGTGAAACGGGGCGGACAGATGAATCCATCTAGACCCGGCCTCAATGTTCCCTACAAAGAGGCCCAAACACTGCTCCATGACTCAGAACTTCCCAGCATTTGTTGGAGATATTGTTCTGGCCTGGAAACCCACTGAAAGCAACCGGGGCACCAGTGGAGACATTCTCCATTTAGTGGACTGGAGCACCCCTTTATCTCTTCTATATATCAAATCATAATAATTGGTATATCTTGATATATGTTATAATTAAGTCTGATATCAGGCGCATACATACCTCTGGAGCCATGTAGATTGGTGTCCCCGCACATCCGTTGATTCTCTTAGACTCGGTGACTCCCTTCACTGACAGTCCAAAATCCGCAATTCTAGCGTGGCCAGCGTTGTCTAAGAGAATGTTTTCTGGCTTCAGATCTCTGTGAACGATCTCTTTGGCGTGCAGGAATTGCAGGCCGCAAATAATTTCCGCTGTTAGGTTTCTGATGGAGAAAGAAATACATGGATTAGCATCAAATATCATCCAAGACCAGTTACTGGTAAAGATAAAGTGACTTCTCCCTATAGTACATAGGGCTATAGATGGACGGGATCAGCTGGAGGGGCCTGGCTAGGTCCTCGGTGGTCAGATCCCCCCCCCCCCGACTCCAAAGTGACGCCGACATCAAACTTACCTTAAGGTGTCCAAAGAAAGTGGAGCGGAATTACTAATCAGGTCGCAGAGATCTCCTTCGCTCAGATACTCCATTACAAAGGCCAGATGATTCTGTGAAAATAAGAAAAAACAGGTTATGTTATAGACATTGAAGTTTTCACTTTGTGAAGGAATATGTGAAGAGTGCAGTACAGGAAAGAGAAGGAGAAATTTGGAGATTAAAAGACTTACCTTTGTTTGGAAAGATCCATATATATGGGTGATGTATGGGCACTCTCTGCCATCTTCCAGAATGCATCTTTCAGTGAGTGCCAGGTAGGGTCCAGATCTCAGGAGTTTTCTCTTTGAGATGAACTTCACCGCCAGCTTTTGGTCAGTGGCTGGATGGGTGGCCAACACCACTTTCCCAAAGCTCCCCTCTCCAAGTACCTTATGGAAGGTGAAGTCTTCCACGTAAAGTTTCCTGATACTGCTGGATGGGACCAGTTCAGATGTCTTCATGTTCATGGCTGGGATGGGTGGAGATGGATTCTGCCCAGGCATTTTGGCTTCAACATATGAAGAGACCAGAGGTGATGGCTCACTCTGTTTGCAGTTTGGAGGTTGTTGGTGCTTTATGAAGTTAGCAAATGCCGCCCAAAATTTGTTTTCAACCTCACCATTAGGAGGAGTGAGGGGATTTTGCTGGTTCTCCTTAACTGTATCCAGTTTAATCTCACTGGTGGATGGAGCCTGAGATTTTTCACCCTCCACGATGTCTGAAGTGACAATACTTTTCTGGTCCTCCATTGCTTTGTCCAATTTGGTTATACTCCCACTGGTGGTAGCAGCCAATGGAGTTTTCTCACTGTCCTTTGCGGATGGGATGACTGGACATTGATGGTCTTCCATAGCCAGAGATACTATGGTTGCCTCATCCTCATCCTCACTGGTGGATGGAACCAGTGCAGTTTGTTCACCCTCCACGGGAGATGGGGTGACTGCACTTTCTTGTTCCTCCACAGTCGTAGCCGGTGTTGTTGGCTCTCTGTCACTGGCGGATGGAACCAGTGCAGTATTCTCACCCTCAATGGTGGATGAGGTGACTGTACTTGGATGGTACTCCACAGTCATAGCCGGTGTTGTTGGCTCTCCATCATTGGTGGATGGAACCAGTGCAGTTTGCTCACCCTCAATGGTAGATGAGGTGACTGCACTTTGTTGGTCCTCCACAGTCATAGCCGGTGTTGTTGGCTCTCTGTCACTGGCGGATGGAACCAGTGCAGTATTCTCACCCTCAATGGTGGATGAGGTGACTGTACTTTGATGGTACTCCACAGTCATAGCCGGTGTTGTTGGCTCTCCATCGCTGGTGGATGGAACCAGTGCAGTTTGATCACCCTCAATGGTAGATGGGATGACTGCACTTTGTTGGTCCTCCACAGTCATAACCGGTGTTATTGGCTCTCCGTCACTGGTGGATGGAACCAGTGGGTTGTTTTCCCCCTCCAGGGTGGAGATGGTGACACTGGGAGATGATGGATAATATTCTCCTGGAAAAAAAGAAATTTTATTTTTAATTTTTCTGTTTTATAATATACAAATCTGAGGACATTAAAATATATTTTCTTATTGTGTATCTATAACTTCTATATATACATGGACAATATTGTCATTGTCCAAACTCCACCCACCCCCCCCCCCCCCCACACATGGCTTTCTGTACCAGAACAAGTGTTCTGTAAAGTGCTTTAAAAAGCCCCCATATTGTCCCTAACAGCTATTCACCCCCCAAATATCCAGATTTCCACCAAGAGATAACAATCCTAATGTGATATCTCACTGTGATGAGATCTCTGTGCCAAAGACCACTGATCTGCTACAGGGGGGGCGCCATATTGGTTCATTATGTATGCAGGCTGTGCTGCCTGTTTAGTAGTGATTGTTCTGTAATGATCCTTCCTTTCAATTCAATTTCATAATTCTGCTAAATCCTAAATAATAATGATTCCAGTATTCTGTATATATTCTGTATAATATCATATTAGTTACGCAGCAAGGGTGCGATCTGAACTTTTCTCATGCTTTAACCCCTTGCCGACCGCTGCGCGACTATATACGTTGGCAGAATGGCACGGCTGGGCAGATCGACCTAAAAATACGTCGCCTTTAAGGCCCGGGGTTGCGGGCGCACGTCTCACGGAGAGGAAGAACGGGGAAATGCTGATGTAAACAAGGCATTTCCCCGTTCTGCCTAGTGATAAGGACACTGATCACAGCTCCCTGTGATCGGGAGCGGTGATCACTGCACTGTAGTGTCACACGTAGCCATGCCCTCCCACAGTTAGAACACATCCCTAGGACACACTTAACCCCTACAGCGCCCCCTCTGGTTAACCCCTTCACTGCCAGTCACATTTACACAGTAATCAGTGCATTTTTATAGCACTGATCGCTGTGTAAATGTGAATGGTCCCAAAATAACGCCAAAAGTGTCCGATGTGTCCGCCATATTGTCGCAGTCGTGATAAAAATCGCTGATTGCCGCCATTACTAGTAAAAAAATATATAATAAAAATGCCATAAAACTATCCCCTATTTTGTAGACGCTATAACTTTTGCGCAAACCAATCATAAACGCTTATTGCGATTTTTTTAAACCAAAAATATGTAGAAGAATACGTATCGGCTTAAACTGAGGAAAACATTTTTTTTAGATATTTTTGGGGGATATTTATTATAGCAAAAAGTAAAAAAAAATAGTTTTTTTTTTTTTCAAAATTGTCACTCTATTTTTGTTTATAGCGCAAAAAAATTAAAACTGCAGAGGTGATCAAATACCGCCAAAAGAAAGCTCTATTTGTGGGGAAAAAAAGGACATCAATTTTGTTTGGGAGCCACGTCGCACGACTGCGCAATTGTCAGTTAAAGCGACGCAGTGCCCAATCGCAAAAAAGTGCTCTGGTCTTTGGCCAGCCAAATGCTCCGGGGCTGAAGTGGCTAGAGCCATGTACAGTATTGTATATATATATATATATATATATATATTCAAAATCTATATCATCTATATCTATATATTACACACACATTGAATGTGCCTCTACAGTATATATCTATCTATCTACATAGAGACACATATAGCTATATATATCTATATACTGTATCTATCTATCTCTATCTCTCTCTATATATATATATATATATATATACTGTATGTGTCTCTACAGACTATGTAGATATATATACATATATATATATATATACACTGTAGAGGCACATCCAGTGTGTGTGTAATATATAGATGGATATTTATATATCTACATACTGTAGAGCTGCACCCAGTGTGTGTGTGTAATTATATATATATATATATATATATATATATATATATACACTGTATATGTCTCTAGAGCATAGTTCAGATCACACCCTTGCTGTATAACTAATGTAATAATATACAGAATAAGTCCAGAATACTGGGATCATTATTATTTAGCAGAATGATGATGGGAATGAATGATTATATATATATATATATATATATATATATATATATATACACTTTGCTTTTACATTTATAATAAAACTAGTGATGGGACACAAGTGATTGTCAGTTACATTGGGCAGCCAATGAGATGTGGGCATTCCTCCCACACACCTGATTCATGTCTCCTGCTGGCCAACTGCCATGTGAAGGAGTGAGCTGAGATGAGATTTGAATAATAAAAATGTTTTCCAGTATAGAATTCTCTCCAGATTCTCCCATTCTAATTGAATGAAATCCTTACATACCTCCTGCGTGTCTCCGTCTGGGTTTTAGGTGAATACAGGGGCAGATGGTGTTTAGAACTGCCCTGAACCCCCGCCTGATACCCTTGCACACCCTCCTACGAGGGGCTTTGGGCTGTACGGGGGGCTGGTTCTCCGATGTTATGGGTGAAACCATTTTCGAGGTCATCATTGGGTCTCCTTTGATGATGAACAGAAGATCCGCTGACTTTGTCGCACTTCTCTCGCTATGATAACGCGCTATTATAAAATAATAAGCAACGTGTCTCAGAGCAACAGAGCTCCCGTCCTTTCCCTAGAAGAGAAATTCTGAGAGTGAGCCCAGAGCCTGCCACAGCTCCTTATATACCCTCCCACTGGTGACATCATCGAGTCACATGACCTTTTTTTTTTTTTTTTATTGAACTGACAAAAAAATTAACCCTTCGCTGCCTAGGGACAATTTGACATTTCTCACACACTTGTTAAACTAAACATGTTTTTTAGCTAGAAAAGAGGCTTATAATAATAATTATTATAATAATTTTTATAAAATATAAAACATGAGGTTGAGATGAGTAAATAAATACCCAAAAAGTCAAGATTTAATAATTTTTTATTAGATTTTTTTTCTAACTGAAAAATTTACATCTGCATATGGTCATGTCACATGACCTTCTTTTTTTATTCTAACCGACAAAAAAATTCAAACTTGTAAACAAGTTAACTCTTCGCTGCTCAGGAAGATTTTGACATTTCTCACACACTTGTTAAAATAAACATGTTTTTTTAGCAAGAAAAATGGCTTATAATAGCCAAATATGATATATTTTCTGAAAGCAGCGACTCTGGAGAATTAAATGAAGGTTGTTGGCATATTTTATGTCACACGATATTCGTGCAGCTGTTTATTAAATGCTAGCTTCAGGAAAAAATACACTTTAATGCATTTTAGTGCACACAAACACTGTATAATACCTATTTAAAAGAAAACACGAGGTTGAGATGAGTAAATAGAAAAAAATAAAAATTTACTATGAGGGGCAAATTTGATGGGGGCAATAGGGTGGGGCAGGTTTGATGAGGCAGTTTTTGCTGGGCAATTTTTGATGGGGGAAATTTGATGGGGGCAGTTTTGATGGGGCAAATTTGGTGGGGCAGTTTTTGATGGGGCAATTTGATGGGGCAGTTTTTGATGGGGCAACAGGATGGGGCAATTTTGATGGTGCAGTTTTTGATGGGGGCAGTTTTGATGGGGCAATAGGATGTGGCAGTTTTTGATGTGGGCAGTTTTTGATGGGGAAATTTTTGATGGGGGCAGGTTTGATGGGGCAATTTTTGTGGGGGCAATTTTTATAGGCGACATTTTTGATGGAGGCAATTTTAATGGGGGCAATTTTTATGGGGCAATTTGATGGGGAAGTTTTGATGGGGCAATTTTTAAGGGGGTAGTTTTGATGGGGGCAATAGGATGGGGCAATTTTTAAGGGGGCAGTTTTTGATGGGGCAATATGATGGGGGCAGTTTTGATAGGGCAAGTTTGATGGGAGAGTTTTTGATGGGTCAAAAGGATGGGGCAGTTTTGATAGGGGCAATTTGATCAGTTTGGATGGGGAACTTTTGATGGGGCAATTTTGATGGTGGCAATATGATGGTGCAGTTTTCATGGCGGCAGTTTTCATGGGGAAATAGGATGGGGGCAATTTTGATGGTGCAGTTTTTGATGGGGGAATTTTAATGGGGTAGTATTTGATGGGGCAGATTTTGATGGGGCAACAGGATGGGGCAATTTTGATGGGGGCAGTTTTTGATGGGGCAATTTTATAGGGGACATTTTTGATGGGGCAATTTGATGGTGCAGTTTTTATGGGGGCAGTTTTGATGAGGCAATTTTTAAGGGGGTAGTTTTGATGGGGGCAATAGGATGGGGCAATTTTGAAGGGGCAGTTTTTGATGGGGCAATATGATGGGGGCAGTTTTGATAGGGCAAGTTTGATGGGACAGTTTTTGATGGGTCAAAAGGATGGGGCAGTTTTGATAGGGGCAATTTGATCAGTTTGGATGGGGAAATTTTGATGGGGCAATTTTGATGGTGGCAATATGATGGTGCAGTTTTCATGGCGGCAGTTTTCATGGGGAAATAGGATGGGGGCAATTTTGATGGTGCAGTTTTTGATGGGGGAATTTTAATGGGGTAGTATTTGATGGGGCAGATTTTGATGGGGCAACAGGATGGGGCAATTTTGATGGGGGCAGTTTTTGATGGGGCAATTTTATAGGGGACACTTTTGATGGGGCAATTTGATGGTGCAGTTTTTATGGGGGCAGTTTTGATGGGGCAATTTTTATGGGGGCAGTTTTGATGGGGGCAATAGGATGGGGCAGTATGATGAGGCAATTTTGATGGGGACAGTTTTTGATGCAGCAAGTTTGATGGGGCAATTTTGATGGGACAGTATTTGATGGGTTAAAAGGATGGGGCAGTTTTGATAGGGGCAATTTGATGGGGCAGTTTTGATCAGTTTGGATGGGGAAAATTTGATGGGGAAAAATTTGGGGCAATAGGATGGGGCAATTTTGATGATGGCAATATAATGGTGCAGTTTTGATAGGGCAAATTTGTTCGGGGCAGTAGGATGGTGGCAGTATGATGGGGCAATTTTGATGGCACAATTTTGATGGTGGCAGTATGATGGGGCAGTTTTGATGGCACAATTTTGATGGGGGTAATATAATGGGGCAAATTTGATGGGGCAGTTTTTATGGGGCAAGTTTGGTGGGGGCAGTATGATGGGGCAGCTTCTGGAAAAGATAATTACTTTTTAAACAATGCTAATTGTAAATGATATCCCTTGTTTCTGTGCAGAGAGTATAGAATCTCTTGTTAGAGTTATATATCTGAGAAAAAGAAAAAGAACTTTGGGACTTTAAATGAGGCGGTGACCTGATAAGGTCAGTTGCCTCCATCCCTATTGAATTGACACAAAACAAGACGACTAAAGGTTGGGACTTTATATGAAGCAGGCAGGTGTAAAAAAATTATTTATTGGAGATCAATCATGAGTTGCATGAAGGTAATCATGGGTACACATAGAGAACCAATAAATTCCATTCAGAGGATATCCATACAACATTTACATCAGCGACACCACCCCCCCAGGGGGGTTTTCTGGTTTATGTTGATGCACTGCTACTACATAGACACAGATTATGTAAGTATTATTGAGAGTGGTTGTGGGGGGTTTATCTTGGGCTATATTACCTCCCTAATATCTTATTTTAAACATTCTTTCCGTGACAGGGTCAGACCTTGCAGATATACGTGTTATCAAATATATTACAGCATTCAATTTCCATGTGCATGCTCCTGAAGAGTGGATAAATCCACGAAATGCATAGAGCTACTATATGCCGTGTTATACACCAACTATATGTTTTAACCATGTAATGATCACCTGTACCATGTGATTTGCATTATTACTAAATGGTAAATTGTAAATGCTGTATAGATATCCTCTGAATGGAATTTATTGGTTCTCTATGTGTACCCATGATTACCTTCATGCAACTCATGATTGATCTCCAATAAATGTAATTTTTTTACACCTGCCTGCTTCATATAAAGTCCCAACCTTTAGTCGTCTTGTTTTGTGTCAATTCAATAGGGATGGAGGCAACTGACCTTATCAGGTCACCGCCTCATTTAAAGTCCCAAAGTTCTTTTTCTTTTTCTCAGATATATAACTCTAACAAGAGATTCTATACTCTCTGCACAGAAACAAGGGATATCATTTACAATTAACATCTTTTAAAAACGAATTACCTTTTGCAGGAGCTTTTTGTATTTCTAGATTTAAAATCTTCCTGGTTCCTGGAGGGGGAGGAGAGGTTTCCATAGCTGAGGGGCGGCAACTTCCTCTGATACTGCTGTTGCTATGGAAACCTGACCTACAACCTATTACACTGCTGGTGCTACTCTGAGCATGTGTGAGATCTGGAGGTGCATGCTGGGTAGCCAGCCTGCATGGAATACAGGAAGAGATACAGTCTGGCTTCAGATGCCCACACATGACATGGCCGCGGCCTGCTGGAACTTACAAAAGTAAGAAACCAATGGTCCAAAAATAGAAACGGACCTTTGTTTACAGCTTACCTTTACTAGAATACATCAGGCATGAGGATTATAGGGGTATTTTTTTATCTAAAAAGTAACATTACGGCCGGAACTCCGCTTTAGCCCTTCGCTGCCTACGACAATCTTGACAGTTTAACCACTTCCCGCCCGGCCTATAGCAGATTGACGGCCGGGAAGTGGTTCTGTTATCCTGACAGGACGTCTATTGATGTCCAGCAGGATAACATGCCGGCGGGTGCAGCGCGGCGATCGCGAGTGCGGCGTGTCAGTCTGACACCTCGCAGATCCGGTCGTGATAAGAAGCCTCTGTCAGAGGCGTCTTACCACGTGATCCGCTGTGACAAATCACAGCTGATCATCGTGTGAACCAGGAAGTGCCGGTAAACGGCATTTCTCAGTTCATGCTGACAGGGAGAGCCGATCGGCGGCTCTCCCTGTCAGAGGGGGGGGGGTCTGTGCTGATAATAAGCACATTGATTATCAGCACAGCCCCCTCAAATGTAAAAATGACATGCCCAGCAGTGCCCCATATAATAAACTCTGCAAGTGCCAATCCCTGCCCACCACAGTGCCAATCCCTGCCCACCACAGTGCCAATCACTTCCCAGCAGTAACACCTGTCAGTACCTCATCATCAGTGCCACCTGTCAGTACCAATCAGTACGCCTATCAGTGCCGCCTGTCAGTGCCCATCAGTGCCGCCTATCAGTGCTGCCTATCAGTGCCCATAAGGGCTGCCTATCATTGCCCTTCAGTGCTGCATATCAGTGCTGCCTATTGGTGCCCATCAGTGCCACCTATCAGTGCCTCATCAGTGCCAACTCATCAGTGCCCATTAGTGCCGCCTCATCAGTGCCCGTCAGTGAAGGGGAAAACAACATTTTATGACAAACTAAAAATATATATATATATATATATATATATATATATATATATATATATATATATTTTTTTTTAGTTTGTTTAGCAAAAAATAAAAATGTCAGAGGTGATCAAATACCACAAAAAGAAATCTCTATTTGTGGGGAAAAAACGATTAAAATGTAGTTTAGGTTAAGCGTTGGATGACCGCGCAATGGTCATTCAAAGTGTGAGAGCGCTGAAAGCTGAAAATTGTCCTGGGCAGGAAGGGGCATAAGTGCCCGGTATTGAAGGGGTTAAACGTTAAAATCAACATTTTGTGTTTTTGCTAGAAAATGATTTATAATGCCCAAACATGAGAAACCCTGGAGAATAAATTGGTTGCTTTTTGCGATTTGTTTGTTGCACGATATGCGCACAGCCATTTATTAGATGCAAATTTTCAGGGAAAAAATACACTTAAATGCATTTTAGATCCACAAACACCATATAATACCTATAAGTTTGTATAATATAAACCATGAGGTTGAGATGAGTAAATAGATACCCAATAAGTCAAGATTTAATAATTCTGCACGTCTGAGAAACTATTTATTTTTAACTTACTTCATTTAAATATATTTTTGTACACTAATTATTTTTATTTTTATTTCAACTTTATTGATAGAACAAAAAAAAAAGGGTTTTGACCAGAGATACACTTTATTGATTACAGGTGCGTCTCATAAAATTAGAATATCACCAAAAAGTTGATTTATTTCAGTAATTCAATACAAAAAAGTGAAACTCATATATTTTATATTGGTGCGTTACACACGGAGTGATATACAGTGAGGGAAAAAGTATTTGACCCCCTGCTGATTTTGTATGTTTTCCCGCTGATAAAGAAAGGATCAGTCTATAAATTTTATTGGTCGTTTTAGTTTATCAGTGAGAGACAGAATAACCACAAAAATATCCACGCATTTGAAAAACGTTATATCTTGATTTTCATTTTAATGAGCAAAAATAAGTATTCGATCCCCGATCAATCAGCAAGATTTCTGACTCCCAGGTGCCTTCTATACAGGTAACAAGCTGAGATTAGGAGCACTTCCTTTAAGGGAGTTCTCCTAATCTCAGCTTGTTTCCTGTATAAAAGTCACCTGTCCACAGAAGCAATCAATCAGATTCCAATCTCTCCACCATGGCCAAGACCAGGGGTCTCCCAAACTATGGCCCTCCAGTTATTCAGGAACTACAAATCCCATCATGCCTAGTCATGACTTTGAATGTCAGAGTTTTACAATGCCTCATGGGAGGTGTAGTTCTGCAACAGCTGGAGGGCCGTAGTGGGAAGATCCCTGGCCAAGACCAAAGAGCTGTCCAAGGATGTCGGGGAGAAGATTGTAGACCTACACAAGGCTGGAATGGGCTACAAGACCATCGCCAAGCAGCTTGGTGAGAGGGAGACAACAGTTGGTGAGATTATTCACAAATGGAAGAAACCCAAAATAACTGTCACTCTCCCTCAGTCTGGGGCTCCATACAAGATCTCACCTCGTGGAGTCTCAATGATCATGAGAACGGTGAGGAATCCGCCCAGAACTACACGGGAGAATCTTGTCAATGATCTCAGCTGGGACCATAATCACCAAGAAAACAATTGGTAACACACTACGCCGGGAAGGACTGAAATCCTGCAGAGCCCGCAAGGCCCCCTGCTCAGGAAATCACATGTACAGCCCGTCTGAAGTTTGCTAATGAAGATCTGAATGATTCAGAGGAGAACTGGGGGAAAGTGTTGTGGTCAGATGAGACCAAAATCAAGCTCTTTGGCATCAACTCAACTCGCCGTGTTTGGAGGAGGAGGAATGCTGCCTATGACCCCAAGAACACCATCCCCCACCGTCATACATGGAGAACACCATCCCCACTGTCATACATGGAGGGGAAACATTATGCTTTGGGGGTGTTTTCAGGACAGGACAACTTCACTGCATCAAAGGGACGATGGACGGGGCCATGTACCATCAAATCCTGGATGAGAACCTCCTTCCCTCAGCCAGGGCATTGAAAATTGGTCATGGATGGGTCTTCCAGCATGACAATGACCCAAAACACACGGCCAAGGCAACAAAGGAGTGGCTCAAGAAGAAGCACATTAAGGTCCTGGAGTGGCCTAGCCAGTCTCCAGACCTTAATCCCATAGAAAACATGTGGAGGGAGCTGAAGGTTCGAGTTACCAAACGTCAGCCTGGAAACCTTAATGACTTGGAGAAGATCTGCAAAGACGACAAAATCCCTCCTGAGATGTGTGAGAACCTGGTGGGCAACTACAAGAAACGTCTGACCTCTGTGATCGCCAACAAGGGTTTCTCCACAAAGTACCAAGTCATGTTCTGCGAAGGGGTCAAATATTTATTTCACTCATTAAAGTGCAAATCAATTTATAACTTTTTTGAAATGCGTTTTTCTGGATATTTTTGTGGTTATTCCGTCTCTCACTGGTAAAATAAACCGACCAATAAAATTATAGACTGATCATTTCTTTATCAGCGGGCAAATGTACAAAACCAGCAGGGGGTCAAATACTTTTTTCCCCTCACTGTATTTCAAGGATCTTTCTTTTAATGTTGATGATTATGGCTTACAGCGAGTGAAAACCCAAAATTAAGTATCTCAGAAAATTAGAATATTACATAAGACCAATACAAAAAAAAAAGAAGGATTTTAGTGTCAGTAGTTTTTATCTTATTTTTTACAATATTATTATTTATTATTTTTTAGGAGCCACATTGGGGGACTTTGATGGGATATCGGGGCTGTAAACAGACCTCTGATATTTCACCTTTGAGACAGAGAAAGAAGATTGAGGACACGCCCTCCTCTCCATCTCTGCACCTCAACTGCACAGAATGAATGGAGAGGAATAACTCTGCACAGAGCTTCCTGTCCATTCATAAAATGAAGCATAGTAATCACAGTTTACTACACTTCAGTTATGAATGATCAGAGTCAGTGATCGGTCTAATTTCACACAAGAAGGGGCCTGGTAAATGACATATTTATTGGCCCCTTCCCCGCTCTCCATCCCGACTCATCCCCCACAGCAGCCGGCAGGAGAGAGAAGGGAGGAAACCAGCAGCGCTGCGGGAGGAGGAGGGGGGCAGGAGACCGCACAAGGACCAGAGAAGAGTGGGGGGACCGAAGAGGAGTGGGGGGGGTCAGATAAAGGAACTGATGCCCTCCATGTTCCTCCTGCAGCCCCTAAATGCCTGGGGGAGGGGGAGAAGGAGAAACGGACATTCGGTGGCTGCAGGAGGAACATGGAGGGCATCGGTTCCAGGTGTAGAGGGGAGTCGCACGGGACCCCTGGAGCATTGGGGCCGGGTCACAATTGCACCCCCTGTAGTTACGCTCCTGCTTCCTTCCTGCTTCCTTGTATTCTGTGACACAGAGTCACTATGGCCTGTGTGTAGGCACTGCTGTGTCACACATTTCACAGAGCCCCGGCTTCTGATCTACAGAGGTGCTGAGAGGAGGCAGAGTCAGTGTAGGAATCACTGCTTGTGGGCCAACGGCTGTCAATCAAATCCAGTGACAGGGGGGCAGGGCCGAGTCCTGCTGTCTGTGTGAATGGAAGAAGTGCCCCCCATGGAAAGCGGCTCTCTGTGGGGGCACCTTATAAAGAGGAGGAGGAGGAGGAGCCAGGAGCACCACCATGGGACCCAAGAAATGGAGGATCGGGGGCTGCTCTGTGCAAAACCCTTGCACAGAGAAGATGTATAACATTTATTTTATTTTTTTAAATACAAATATTAACCTTTACAATCAATTTAGGATTTGTTTCACCCTTAGGTGGGAAGGAGTTAAGTAAAGCAGTACAGAAGTAACACTGAGAGTGCGTTGCACCAATACGGACACACAACATGTTAACGAAAAATATGATCTTTATTGAAATTAATTGAGTCATTTATAAAAGAATTGTTTCCAGAATATATACATTGTCTATGACTGGTAAACATACTTTTTCATCCGAATTCAACCGAGCCAGCATTGATGTAAGAGGGAAGCCCCCTGCCATTGGGCCATCACTAGAGGGAGAAGATCTTATCCTCACCAACATCTGGGAGCCTCAGGTAGTGTTGCCAGCTATGGCAAGAGGAAGGGGGTAGTAAATATAGGGGGATGGGGGGAGAAGGGTGGCGTTTACAATGGTATAGGTAATGAACCTGGAGTACCGCTCGGAGGATAATGAGGAGCCTCCTCCCTGGATTCACAGAGAAGAGGGTGGCGGAGTGACCGGAAGTAACACACATATGAATAGAAAGGACGCTGCCTCTCCCAACCAGCCCATGGCAAGGTATAAGTAAGAAGCAGCCCTAGCCTACATTTCATTGCCAGGCCAAAACCGGCGCATTTCGTCCCTCCGGTGGGCAGGGCAAAATAGGTCAGGGGGGTGGGGTCTGGCAGAGAAATGTAGGCTGAGGCCGTTTCTTTACTCTACCTTGCACAGAGTGGTTGGGATAGCGGTGACCTTTCTATTCATTTTTGCAGAGATATGGTTATCTTACCCTGTCTGGGCCAGGCGACGATGGGGTTGCTTTACTAAAAGGCAAATAGACTGCGCACACTGCAAGTGCAGTTGCTCCAGAGCTCAGTAAATGAGGTGAGGCTTTACAAATTGTACCCAATCACATGCAAAGAACAAAAAAAAAAAAAAAACAGCATCTTTGTTTGTACATGATTGGATGATAGAAGTCAGCAGAGCTTCCGCTCATTTACTAAGCTGTGGCGCAGCTGCACTTTGCAAAGTGAGCAGTCTATTTGCCTTTAGTAAATCAACCCCCATAAATAGAAAGGACGCTACTCTCCCAACCAACCACGTGCAAAAGTAAGAAGCGGCCTCAGCCTTACATTTCTCTGCCAGATCACACTCCTGACATGTTTTGTCCTCCAGTGGGCAGAGCAAAATGTGTCAGGGGTTGTGGTGTGGCAGAGAAATGTAGGCTGAGGTCACTTCTTAACCATGCCAGGTTGGGAGAGCGGTGTCCTTTCTATTTATCTTTGCAGAGATACGATTACCTTGATCCGCCTGGGCCAGGTGACGATGGGGTTGATTTACTAAGGGCAAATAAACTGTGCACTCTGCAAGTGCAGTCGCTCCAGAGGTTAGTAAATGAGGTGAAGCTTCACTTTGCAAATAGTACCCAATCACATGCAAAAAAATAAATAAAAAATAATCAAATCATGATTGCATGATAAAAGTCAGCAGAGCTTCTGCTCATTTACTAAACTCTGGAGCAGCTGCACTTTGCAAAGTGCACAGTCTATTTGCCTTTAGTTAATCAACCCAATGAATAGAAAGAACGCCGCTCTCCCAACCAGCCCCATGCAAGGTAGAAGAAGCGGTCTTAGCCTTACATTTCACCACCAGATCACACCCCAACACGTTTCGTCCTCCTGGTGGGCAGGGCAAAACCTGTCAGGGGGTTGTGGTCTGGCAGAGACTTGTAGGCTGGAGCTGCTTCTTAACTCTACCTTGCCTGGGCTGGTTGGGAGAGCCGCGTCCTCTCTATTGTTTTTTGCGGAGATATGGTTACCATGCCCCGCCTGGGTCAGGTGACAATGGGGTGGATTTACTAAAAAAGGCAAATAGGCAGGAAATGAGGCCCATAAAAACATGTGAAGATATCCAAAGCCAACTGACATTCAGCACAATGTGGTCTCAGTGTCAGAACAATCAAGCTCATGAATTTTACTTGATAAATTGGCTCGGGTCACCTTTTTCCCACAATGCAGTGGAAATCTTCCATGTTGTCTACATCATTGCCAGTCCAGTCAGTCTCTTCTCTGTATACCGCCAGCCGCTGACCAGTTCACAGGCACCCGTCCTCCTTATTCCAAGAGTTCCTTAGTCTTTGATGCCAACTGCTTCTCCATTTCTGCTACCGTGTCTTCGGTCATCTGCTGGATCTACAAAAAACAGGCCGGGTTAGGTATGTCATACTGTGATGGAGCTAATAAATTGACTATGTTATCCCTCTCTTTCAACCACTCAAATATTGTTATTTGCTTTTCTTCTTTATTATTTTTATTGTTTCTTTTCTTTCTTGTTGCAATATGTGTGTATATTATATATATATATACACATATACACATATATATATATATATATATATATATATATATATATATATATATATATATAATGTGTGTGTGTGTTTTAGTATTCATGTAACAAGATAAGTATTTTCCTTGACTAAAAAATTATGACAGAGGTATTCACTCCTTATTTAAAACGACAACCAGATGTTTTTCTTCACTCCCTCCTTTCTACCCCTCCCACCGTGCAACACAAGATGGCGGCTAAGCTGTGGAATGTGGAGCCTCGTGGCAAGAACAGACATCACAGGAAAAGGACCATATACAGATGAACCAATAATAAACTCACACGTGATGACGTTTGCTTATGTCACTTTGTTTATATAAAGGGGCTGTGACCCTGAATGAAGGCCTGTTGATGAGAAGAGCTCATACTGAACAGTGTGTCTCAGTGTGATCCTTTTTGCATGCATGCATTCACATCACTTTGAATTTGGGTCAGAGGCAGAATAGAACATACATCCTGGAATTGGACCAGGGATAAAATCTATTACAATACCAGCAGAAGCCAGGCTGCTCCTACTACCATCAGTGATGAACCATTACCCACTTGCCAACCAGGCCTTTTCTGGCACATTTTGTTTGTAAGAGTCAGTATTTTTTGTTGGAAAATCCCCCAAACATTTTTTTATTTTTTTTACAGAGACCCTAGAGAATAAAATGGCGATCGTTGCAATATTTTATGTCACGCGGTATTTGCGCAGCAGTCTTTCAAACACATTTTTTGGGGAAAAAATACACCTTTATGTATAAAAAAAGAACACAAAAGTTACCCCAATTTTTTTGTATAATGTGAAAGATGAGGTTACGCCGAGTAAATAAATACCGAACATGTCATGCTTTAAAATTGCTCACGCTCGTGGAATGGCGACAAACTACGGCATCAAAATCAATAATGCAACCATCAATCCCTCCCCTCATGCCAGGGTACTAGGTGTAATCCTACTCTGACCTGTCCTTTCAGCCCCAAATCCAATCATCGTTGAAAGCTTGTGTAGCGGGGTCCTCAAATTAAGGGAAGTGTTTGGGAGGTAGTTATGCCCAAACACCTTGATTTGTCAGGGTTTACAACAATTTTGTCCACAGGGAGAGTATTGGTGTACAGTTCCCTGTGGCCTACGGGTGGCGCTGCCATAGTAGGCTAGGGTTGAACCACTAGTACAGGGCTGTGCTTTTTGTGTCACCTCTCGGCAAACGTACGGTAGGGGTGGGGTTAACCTGCCGTGCATGCTGGGAGAGGAGATAAAAGGGGCAGACGCTGCCTGTTCGGGGTTAGTCGGTGGGGTCCTACCCCTGGTTCTGGTTCCAGTCCGCCCTGGGCGCCCTAGGCCCAGGGGCGGGTGTTCTCTGTTCCTGTTCCATTCTGGGCACCTTTAGTCCCAGGGTGAGGTACTACTCTGCTGTTCCTGTCCGTCCTGGATGCGAGGACTTGGGAATTTCAGCAAAGGCCTGGGCCCAGCACCTTTGGCTGGAGCCCATCAGGGATCGAGGAATCTCAGGGTGCCGCCTTGCGAGGGGACCCGTATCTGAGTAGAGGAGGCCGGGGGTGGAACCGTTCCGAAGGACTGATGCGGTAGTCACGGTGAAGGAAAGGGTCCCGGTAACTCTCCGGAGGGATGTCTTCTCCCTAGGCCAAGGTCAAGTTCACCAGGTCTGTGATAGAGGCCTTGAGTAAAGCGTGAGTGTCATTTGGCTGCTAGTCTTGTCCTAAGTAGACTATCCATTTGAGGCTGAGTCTGTTCAAGAAGCTGAACAGTGAGGTGACCATAGGCGTGCGCAAGGGGTGTGCCGGGTGTGCCTGGGCTTACTCCACAGCTGGTGGCTGCAGTACTGACAGGAGTTAGTAGTTACCAGTGTCCACCATCCAATCCCTTCTGTTGCCACAAAAACAGCTTACAACAAGGGAAAACTGTCTCTCTCCTCAGTATTCGTTTCTCTCAGCACCGGTACAGGTGGGCGGAGCCGAAGCAGGAAGAGATCACAGTGCGCCCTTGATCTCGTCCCTCCTGTCCAGCACAGAGAACAGCTCTCCCTGGGGCAGAGTGAAGATCTAAGAGGAATGATGGCAGCCTGCATCTTCTTCACATGTGAGTCCCAACCTTCTCTGCCTTTTTCACTGTGCTGTAAACCTGTCCTGCACCTTGCAGGGAACTTTAACTGAAAGAAAAGTGACATTCTTGAACAGGCTAGGAATGACTGGGACTTCTATGTATTGAACATGCACAATATATCTTATTAAAATCATTCTTTTTTTAATAAGATATAATGTGTATGTTCAATACATCTATGGAAAGGAAAAACGTACCGCTCAAAAGCTTAAGAATTCACCAAATAGCTGCTTCCGCCCGGTCACTCACACAGGTGCTGGCTCTGCACTGATGCATGGGAGAAAAAGAAACCCTGGACTGCCGCACTCTGTAAATCCAAATTCAAAATAAATCCATAAATCCAAAACAACAAATGCAGATAGTGTTCATGCAGGGAAGGGTGGCTAACGCGTTTCACGTCACGAATTGACGCTTACTCATAGCTAAATGCGGCAGTCCAGGGTTTCTTTTTCTCCCATGCTTCAATACATCTATGTAGCACCTCAGAAGTCCCAGTAATTCTCAACCAACAAAAAATCAGAGCATTACCATCAAGGAATGGAATTCCATAATATATCCCAACTTCAGGAAAGTCAAAAAGTCCATCCTTTACATTTGTTTTATGGATTATATTAACCCTTCACCTAATGCCCTATAGACAATGACTTAGTGTACTTTGACATTTATGCTTTATGTCATGTTTCTTTTTGTTTTGACCAGCTATGTGCATATGACTGTCTGTATACCTGCTCATTCAATGTATCAAACACCTCACTGGTTTAGCCCGGGTTCACACTGAGCTGCGGGAGTGAAGCCGTGTGACTTCAGCTGAACTCCCACAATTTCACGCTCGCTGGCAGTCCCAATTTCGGGCCGTGATTACAGAGACATCTGTGCAGGTTTCTGCACAGATGTCAATGTAAATCGCAGCCCGAAATCGCAAAAAGTAATACAGAAACGACTTTTTGAAATCGGTGCAGCGCCGCATCGCACCGATTAGGACAGTGCCATTGCTGGCAAATGCTGCCGATTTGACATGCGATTTGACATGTCAAATCGCACCAATGTGAACCAGGGCCAACAAACAGATTCTGTATATGCTTAGTTCATTAATAAAACTTTTCTGTTTAACCACTTGTCCCCCGCCCACTGTCAATTGACAGCGGGCGGAGGACACTCTCGTTCTGGGAGGATGTCATATGACGTCCTCCCTTTAAAACGAGCTAGGAGGCGCGCGCGCGCGCCCGCCGCGTTCACAAGGCCCCGGTGCGCGTGCTCGGCGGCCGCGATTGCCGTCGGGCACCCGCGATTGCCCGGGAAACGAGCAGGAAAGTGGATCTACGTCCTGTGAGGGAGAGGGGACCGATGGTGTGTCCCTTGTACATAGGGACAACCATCGGTCACCTCCCCCAGTCAGTCCCCTCACCCCACAGTAAGAACACATTGAGGGAACATATTTAACCCCTTCCCGCCCCCTAGTGGTTAACCCCTTCCCTGCCAATCACATTTATACAGTAATCAATGCATTTTTATAGCAGGGATCGCTGTATAAATGTGAATGGTCCCAAAAATGTGTCAAAAGTGTCCGATGTGTCCGCCGCAATATCGCAGTCACAATAAAAATCGCAGATCGCCGCCATTACTAATAAAAAAAATAAAAATGCTATAAATCTATCCCCTATTTTGTAGACGCTATAACTTTTGCGCAAACCAATCAATACGCGCTGTGACAGCAGGAAGGTAAAGTCACCTGGTTGCATCCAGGGGGGTAGATATATTTCTCCCAGATTCAGGCTTTATGCTGACTTGTACAACTAGGGTGGAGAGTTGTATAAGCCCAGCTGAGGCTAGTAGACTCATGGATGACTCATACCTCTAGGGAGAGTGTGGGGCGTCGTGCAGACAGAGATGAGACCAGCTGAACCTTGTCAGCTCATTTAGGCCTCTATAAGGAACTCCCAGCTTCATTAGATGTTAGCTCATGCCTGGAACCAGACCTGTGTGGACTGTCTAGGGAGAGTGAACCCCTGTGCGGTGAGGCAAAGCCTGTGTGGCTATTTGTTTGGACTTTTACTAAACCAGGGACTTAGGGACTAGGACAGCACCAGGCTGATCCCAGTTGTTAGTTTAGGAAACCTGCATGTTTAGTCAGAGGTCAAACTGACCAGGATTTATTTTGTTTGTTTCTTTTTGGCTTTGCTGTGTTTTTGTCACTGTACATAGAGAAATAAACCGCACCTTTTGATTTTGAAAACCACAACCTCCGTCTGCTGGCCCTGTTTTTGTGTGGGGAGCCCAACCAGGGGGTCACACACACCCGCTACCGAGTTAACCCCCTCACAGTTGGTGGAGAACCAGTGGCAGTTTTTTTAAGCCAGCATGGAGGAGATACTGAAACAGCTGGCTCTAGCAAATGCCAATCAACAGCAGACAAATGCAGGTTTGCAAAGGAGCCTTGCAGCCCAGCAGCAAGCTCATCAACAAGCCCAGCAGCAATCTGAGGCCCGCTTCATAGACCTGTTACAGAAGCAAGAGCAGAGACTACAACAAATGGAAGCAGTAATGCAGCAACGTCCGCAGACCAGTGAGGAAAGCCGTCCCACTAATACCGCGTCCTTTGGGGTGAGTCGTTTATTGACAAAAATGACTGGAGAGGATGATCCAGAGGTATTTTTGACCACATTTGAAAGGACTGCTGAAAGAGAAAAGTGGCCTGAGGAGCAGTGGGCTGGACTGGTGGCTCCTCTGTTAACTGGTGAATCGCAGAAGGCTTACTATGACCTAGAGCCTGACCAAGCAAAAGACTATGTGATGCTAAAAGCTGAAATATTGGCAAGGCTGGGTGTCACCCTGGCTGTCCGGGCTCAGCGTGTGCATAACTGGACTTTCCAGCTTGGAAAACCCCCCAGGTCTCAAATGTATGATCTCATTCACCTGAGCAGGAAGTGGCTACAGCCAGAGACTTTGTCCGCATCGGAGATTGTGGAACGTGTTGTGATGGATCGTTTCTTGAGAGCTCTTCCTACCGCCATTCAAAAGTGGGTAAGCCACGGAGACCCAGAAACGGCCGGTAAACTTGTGGATCGTGTAGAGAGATACTTGGCTACAGAGAACCTGACGGCCTCTTCCAGAGACTCTCGGACTTTCCACCCTAAGACCAGACCATCCCCAGGGGCGGATAAGAGGATTCCAAGGGGTGAGGGTGGAGAGAGTGAGAGGGTGGGAGCTCTACCCCAAGTTTGGCGAGAACAGCCTGGGAAATCAGCGGCTCAAGAGGCCGCAAGAAGGATCGTTTGCTACCGCTGCCGGCAAGCGGGACATATTGCAGCCAATTGCCCGGTTGTGGAGGAACCCATGCAGTGTGACTTTCTGACGGGCAGACGTCAGTCGCTGTGTGCGACAGTCGCATGCACTGCCATTCGAGGAACTGAGAAACATTTATGCAAAATGTGTGTTAATGGTAGAAATGTTGTGGTATTGTTGGATTCAGGTAGCCTTGTGACCCTGATAAAGGCTGAGTTAGTTAAAAGACCCCGCCCTAATAAAGGCACGGGAAAACGTAGTGGAAATAGATGGCGAGTTAGTGAACCCAGATAATACCTGCACTTACCCATACTTCAGCGTAGAGAAGGACCTACTGTATCGGGTGGCAAAAAGGGCAGAAGAAACCGTTGAGCAGCTGGTGGTGCCCAAACCTTACAGGAAGTTGGTGTTGGAGTTGGCCCATGGGCACATTCTTGGAGGTCATCTGGGGACAGAGAAAACCCGAGAGAGGGTATTACAGAGATTCTATTGGCCTGGGGTGATGAAGGACATAGAAAATTATTGTTCCTCCTGCCCTGTGTGTCAGAGGTCGGCCCCGATGCCACATTTCCGTAGCCCGCTGGTCCCTCTACCCATCATTGAGGTCCCGTTTGAGAGAATCGCAATGGATTTGGTAGGTCCTATAATCAAGTCCGCTAGGGGGCACCAGTACATATTGGTTATAATGGACTATGCCACCCGTTATCCAGAAGCGATCCCTCTCAGAAATACCTCGGCCAAAACCATAGCCAAAGAGCTATCTCTTGTTTTTAGCCGGGTGGGTATTTGTAAAGAACTGCTTACGGACCAAGGTACACCCTTTATGTCCCGGGTTATGAAAGAGCTGTGTAAATTGTTCAAAGTGACGCAATTGCGTACATCTGTGTATCACCCCCAAACCGATGGGCTGGTTGAAAGATTCAACAAAACCCTAAAACAAATGTTGAAGAAAGTGGTGGATAGAGATGGAAAGGATTGGGACTGTCTACTTCCTTATTTGATGTTTGCTATTAGGGAGGTGCCCCAATCCTCTACGGGATTCTCCCCCTTTGAGTTACTGTATGGGAGACACCCAAGAGGGCTGTTGGATATTGCCAAGGAAACTTGGGAAAGTGAGAGTTCTCCCCACAGGAGTGTGATTGAGCATGTCGCCCTGATGCAAGATCGAATTGCACAGGTAATGCCCATCGTGAAGGAACATTTGGCCCAAGCGCAGTTGGCACAGCAGAGAGTGTACAACCGTGGAGCAAAGACCCGTACCTTTTCCCCGGGGGATAGGATATTGGTACTTGTCCCTACGGTTGAAAGTAAATTCCTTGCCAAATGGCAAGGCCCCTACGAGATAATGGAAAAAGTGAGCGAAGTGAATTACAAGGTCAGACAACCAGGAAGGCGAAAGCCCGAACAGATATATCACGTTAATCTGTTGAAAGCCTGGAGGGATAGAGAGTCCCTAGTCGCAGAAACTTGGTCACCAGCTCAAACTGGTTGCGTGATTCCGGAGGTTGGAATAGCAGCCACCTTGTCACAACCCCAACAACAGGAGGTTAAGGAGTTTGTGCTTCGCAACAAGGAGGTGTTCTCTGAGCTGCCGGGACAAACATCTGGGGTAGAGCATGATATTATTACCCCGCCCGGTGAAAGGGTGAAGTTAAAACCCTATCGGATCCCAGAGGCCCGACGGGAGGCAATACGGGAGGAAGTACAGAAAATGCTGAACTTAGGGGTGATAGAGGAGTCCCAAAGTGATTGGTCTAGTCCCATTGTGTTGGTGCCTAAACCGGATGGGAGCTGGCGATTTTGTAACGATTTTCGTCAGTTGAACAAAGTTACAAAATTTGACACCTACCCCATGCCACGTATAGATGAGTTGATCGACCGGCTGGGAACAGCCCGATACATGACGACTCTTGACCTCACAAAAGGGTATTGGCAAATTCCCCTGGCCAAGTCGGCCAAAGAGAAAACCGCATTTGTAACCCCAGACGGGGCGTTCCAATATAAGAGAATGCCGTTCGGGTTACAGAATGCGCCGGCCACATTCCAGCGGAAAATGGACCAGATGCTGAGGCCCCATCGGAAGTATGCTGCGGCTTACCTGGATGACGTAATTGTCCATAGCACAGATTGGGCCTCACATCTGCCAAAAGTGCAAGCAGTCCTAGACTCTATCCGGGAAGCGGGGTTTACGGCTAACCCCAAGAAGTGTACCATTGGGCAGGAGGAGGCCAAATATCTTGGGTACACCATTGGCAGGGGAGTGATAAAACCCCAACTCAACAAAGTCGAGGCCATCCAGAGTTGGCCACGTCCCAACAGCAAGAAGCAGGTACGGGCCTTTCTGGGAATCGCGGGTTATTATCGGCGCTTCATTCCCCACTTTGCTTCTAAGGCTGTGCCCCTAACCAACCTGACGAAAGGGAAAGGGTCGGTCATGATTAAATGGACCCCCGAGGCTGAGGCAGCATTCCAATTCTTGAAACAAGCCTTATGTAGCCAGCCAGTGTTGTACTCACCCGACTTCTCTAAAGACTTTGTCGTACAAAGTGATGCGTCAGATGTGGGGTTAGGAGCAGTATTGTCCCAGGTCTGGAACGGGGAAGAGCACCCAGTCATTTACCTCAGCAGGAAGTTGAAGTCCCATGAGGTAAATTACGCCACGGTTGAAAAGGAGTGTTTAGCGGTGAAGTGGGCTCTAGATTCCCTTCGGTACTATCTGCTAGGTAGGCACTTTGACATGGTTACGGATCACGCTCCGTTAAAGTGGATGGCTCAAAACAAGGAGACAAATAGAAGAGTGAATAGGTGGTTCCTGGCCCTACAGGAATTCAACTTCACAGTAAAGCATCGCCCTGGCGTTCAAATGGGGAATGTGGATGCTTTGTCTCGAGTACATGAATGCCTGATTGCTGGTGTTCCAACCCCAAGGTTAAAACAAGAGGGGGGGGTATGTGACAGCAGGAAGGTAAAGTCACCTGGTTGCATCCAGGGGGGTAGATATATTTCTCCCAGATTCAGGCTTTATGCTGACTTGTACAACTAGGGTGGAGAGTTGTATAAGCCCAGCTGAGGCTAGTAGGCTCATGGATGACTCATACCTCTAGGGAGAGTGTGGGGCGTCGTGCAGACAGAGATGAGACCAGCTGAACCTTGTCAGCTCATTTAGGCCTCTATAAGGAACTCCCAGCTTCATTAGATGTTAGCTCATGCCTGGAACCAGACCTGTGTGGACTGTCTAGGGAGAGTGAACCCCTGTGCGGTGAGGCAAAGCCTGTGTGGCTATTTGTTTGGACTTTTACTAAACCAGGGACTTAGGGACTAGGACAGCACCAGGCTGATCCCAGTTGTTAGTTTAGGAAACCTGCATGTTTAGTCAGAGGTCAAACTGACCAGGATTTATTTTGTTTGTTTCTTTTTGGCTTTGCTGTGTTTTTGTCACTGTACATAGAGAAATAAACCGCACCTTTTGATTTTGAAAACCACAACCTCCGTCTGCTGGCCCTGTTTTTGTGTGGGGAGCCCAACCAGGGGGTCACACACACCCGCTACCGAGTTAACCCCCTCACAGCGCTTATTGCGATTTTTTTTTTTTTACCAAAAATATGTAGAAGAATACGTATCGGCCTAAACTGAGGAAAATTTTATTAAAAAAAAAAAAAAAAAAGGGTATTTATTATAGCAAAAAGTAAAAAATTGTGTTTTTTTTCCAAACTGGACGCTCTTTTGTTTATAGCGCAAAAAATAAAAACCGCAGAGGTGATCAAATACCACCAAAAGAAAGCTCTGTTTGTGGGAAAAAAAGGACGCAAATTTCGTTAGGGAGCCACGTCGCACGACCGCGCAATTGTCATTCAAAGTGTGACAGCGCTGAAAGTTGAAAAATGGCTTGGGCAGGAAGGGGGTTTTTGTGCCCAGTAGGGAAGTGGTTAAAAAAAAGTCCATCCTTACACATTGGGGGGAGGGGGAATATACTCTTTTACTTGATTCCAAGCTCTTTCTTCAAAGACATGACATAATCACATACCATACAGGGACATTAACCCTGTATGGTATGATGGGGAGGCTGGAGTGTGAACACAGCCAGTAACTTGCAAAGAAGCTAAGGGGACAGTCACAGCAATGGAGGAAGCCGAGTACACACAGATTGAGATTTGGCCAGTTCACCAGGGACTGGATACATTTCAATCTGTGTGTAGCCTTCCCTGTAAGACAGAAGCCAATCATTAGATCAGCTTCTCTTGGACAGGACTACTGGAAAGCTTGTTCTTGCAGCCAATCAGCTGCAGCACTAATCAGTGTATTCTGACAGTGGAGAGTCCCCAGCAAGGGGGATTCCTGCATCCATATCGCTTGTGTAGATGCTAGAACCCGTCAGTTAGCGATCTGAATAAAAAAATAAATAAAAACATGCACATGTACCAACTTAAAGTGGTTGTAACCCGCAGCAGTGAAAAAAGGGGGGGAACACCTTCCCCTGTAAGGCAATTGCATAATGTGCTAGTATGCATCACATACTGGCACATTATGAAATACTCACCTTACAACGAAGCCCCCTGTACATCTTCCCCAGTCTTCCTTCCGGGTTCGCAGGCTCAGGCTGTATGAGTGGCCGGAGCCACAATGATGTCACTCCCGCACATGCAGAGAGAATTTGAAAGGTGGTGAGGAGGCATTGTATCGCCTCCACACAACCTGCTTTAACCCCTTGAACTCCACTTTGCACGCAGTTGCAGGCCGCTTGCAGGGTGCCGCCTTTCACTTAAATGGGTCACAGTCAGTGGGTGCTACACCTGCTGAAAGCAACAGGGAGTACAATTGCAGCTGCAGCATGTGAACATGCCCAGCCGATGCCTCTAAAGCTAAAAGATGGTAGTGGTTGAGAGGCGGTAAAAGTACAGCACAACAGCGGGGTTTTACTGCACCTCAACTGCTAGTGTGAACAATGAAATGTTTTAATAAATTGAAAAAATTCAAGTTTCTTTTTTTGTGTTTAAAACATACATAATGTTTGTTTACATTTATTTTTAAAAGTGCATGTGTGTATGTGTATATATATATACACATACGCACGTCGCACGTGTGTTTGAGCCTTGGGGTGCACACCCTAATGCAATAGGCTGCGCACGCCTATAGAGGTGACTGAGATTGTGCCTGGACCTCTCCCCACATCTTGTGCTGTCCTTTTCTTGCTCCAACCCTTTGTTCCCATCAAGAGACTGTTATTTTCTAAGAGAAGAAATAAACTCTCTGTTGTAGTTCTAGCAAGTGTGGACATTCTATTCACTGGGGGAAACAAGTACTCAAATCTGTTATGTACAGAGGTGAAAAAACCAATTTCTGGCTCAACTGTGAAATGACCCACCAACAAGACCGCTCAACCTCTTAATTCAGGAGGGTACGGGCTTGTGGCATGGTGTGCCCCTTCTTCCTGCGAGGAGCCGAAGAACAAGGCAGGTAAAAGGGGGTCTGTGTGCTACACTTGTAGACTTCATCTCCGTAACATCTCTAAAATTCGCCCCTTTTTAACAAATGAAACCACCAAGCTCCTCATTCACTCCCTTGTTATATCTCGCCTTGACTATTGCAGCTCCCTTCTCATTGGCCTGCCTCTCCATAGGCTATCCCCTCTTCAGTCTATCATGAATGCTGCTGCCAGGACTTATACACCTTACCAACTGCTAAGTGTATGCCGCGCCTCTGCGCCAATCCCTACACTGACTCCCGATCACCGAGCGAATTTAATTCAAAATACTAACAAGATCATACAAAGCCATTCACAACTCTGCCCCGAGCTACATCACCAATCTTATCTCCAAATATCACCCAAACAGTCCTCTAAGCTCTTTTCAAGACCTCCTACTGTCAAGCTCTCATCTCCTCCTCCCATGCTCGTCTCCAGGATTTCTCCAGAGCCTCTCCCATCCTCTGGAACTCGCTACCTCATCCTGTCCGGCTATCCCCTTCTCTTGCTACCTTCAGGCGATCCCTGAAAACTCCTATCACGTCTCCAACTAATCTCTTACCACTTCCATCAGCTCATCCCCCACAGTTACAACCTTTTGTACCACCTGCCCCACCCTATTAGATTGTAAGCTCTTATGAGCAGGACCCTCTTAACCCTCTTGTATTTTATTGTATTGTAACTGTATTGTCTCCCTTTTATATTGTAAAGTGCTGCGTAAACTGTCAGCGCTCGAAAAATTCTGTATAATAATAATAAAATAATAATAATAATAATAGTAAATACTTAAAAATCTCCATAGGTGATGTTTTACAAATTTTTACAGGTTACCAGTTTAGAGTTACAGAGGAGGTCTAGTGCTAGAATTATTGCTCTCGCTCTGACGTTCGCGACAATATCTCATATGAGTGGTGCGATCGCCATTTACATATGCATACGAGCTTAACGTATGCGTTCGCATTTGCGAGTAGGTATGGTGGGATGGGGCGCTCAAATTTTTTATTTATTTTTTATTATTATTTATTTCTTAGAATTTTTTTTTTTTCTTCTTTGTACACTTTTTTTTATTTTTAGGATTAACTTTTTTGCAGCATGGGCCGTGACAGGTCCTCTTTATAGAGAGATCTGGGGTCCATTAGACCCCAAATCTCTCCTCTGGCCCCCTATGCAACCGATCAGACATCAGCCACCCAGGTAAACACAGAGGCGGAACCGGAAGTGACAAATTACTCCTCGCTTCCGGTTTCCCGGGTTTACAAGGAAGAGAGAGGAATGACATCAGTTCCTCTCTCTCTCTCTGTTCAGGGCATCAATCGCCGAAGGCTGCATCGCTCCCAGGCTCCGCGATAGGACAGTAGAGCCTGGGAAAGGTGGAGGGGAGGGCGCCACCTGCAGAAGTAATCAAGTGGCTAATTAGCCACTCGGATCACTTCTGTCTGAAACTGAATCGCTGGCTGAAAATATACAGACCGAAATGATGCCTGTAGGTGCAGGCATCATCCCCGTATAACCATCGACACCCGAGGACGTCTATGGACGTCCTCCTGGTGGGAAGTGGTTAAGCCTTGTTCACACAGGGCGTACTACAGCATACACCCCCGCGTGAAGGCTGTGTTCACCCGCAGGGGGATGCATGGGTGTTCCATGCATACAGGCAGTCCCATTACTGCCAATTGGGAGGCAGCGGTTACACAGATACAGCCACTTCTCCCAATTTGGCATTCATGTGGGTGCACGGCCTGAAACAAACATGCATTTGGGGCCCGCATCCACATGGATGTCAAATTTGGAGCAGCAGCTGTGTCTGTGCAGCTGCTGCGTCCCAACTGACATGAACGGGATTGCCTGCACAGGAAAGCATGGCACATCTGTGCGAAAGCCAGGTTTACCTACACAGGTTTTCCAAGCAACTCTGTGCAGGCAGTCCCGTTCATGTCAGTTGGGGGTGCAGCAGCTGCACTGACACAGCCGCTGCTCCCAATCTGACATTTATGTGGGTGTCAGTACACCCGTGCAGGTAAACCTGGCTCTCACACAGGTGTTCCATGCATCTACCGTGCAGGCAGTCCTAATTTGACATCTGAGTGGATGCAGGCCCCCGAATGCAAACGGTGTTTGAGGCCATGCAACTGCACCCCCATGAATGTCGAATTGGGAGCAGTGGCTGGATCTGTGCAGCCGCTGCATCCTAACTGGAGATGAAAATGAATACCTGCACAGAAATGCACAGGTGTTCCAAGCATCCCCGTGCAGGCAGTCCCGTTCAATTGGAATGCAGCGGCTGCACAGACACTGTAGTACACCCATGTGAACGAGGACTCAAAATTGCAAAAAAAACAATTTCTGGGTCTCTTCCAAAAATCTACGCAGAAGTGGAGGCTCGTCCATAGGGGCTCCTGGGGCAGCACCCCACCAGTGTTGTTGGAGGAAAAAATAAACAAATAAAAATAAATGTAATTATTTTTTCTTGTCACTTTTTCTCTCTGCTGCTGTTGCTAGGTAGATTAGAAAAAAAAAATAGATGCTCATCATCCAGGGACACTGACTCAAATCATCTGCTGCTGGGCTGGCTGACACAGTGGCACTGGCACGTCTGGCAGGCTTAAGATCAGCATGAGCATCATTAAGAAGGAAAGGAGAAAAAAAGAAGGTTGGAACCGAGCGGGTGGAGTCTATAAGGGGTGGGCGGGGCTTCTGAAAGAAGTGGGGGGGTTAAAAAGGAAGGGTGGGAGTCTGGCGCCCCACCATCTTAAAACTTCACCAACTGCCATTGCTATGCAGTCGAGCAGAACCAAAGGCTTGGCCTAATCGCTGCCTTACCTGTTTCTCTAGCAGTCTAATGGTGTCCTCTGATACCGTATCCTTGGACCTCTTTATCTCCTGAACAGCCCCGGTGCGGATCTTCCGCAGAGAATCCTTCGATTTGTTGATCAGCTGTTTCGCTAGCTTTACCAAATTCTCTCTGTGCTCCCGCGTTACCCTGACAAATAAATAATCATACAGAAGATATTGGAGAGATACAGAAAGAAAGAGATACTAAAAGAGCGCACAACCCTTTTATTGCACAGACAAGTCAACTAACTACAATAAACTGAAATCTGGTTGGCCACCCTGTCCCCATGTTGATGGGGACAAGAGCCTCTTCCCAACAACCCTGGGCGGTAGTTTTGGGGGTCTGCTGGTGGGGGGCTTTTTGGAATCTGGAAATCCCATGCTGTGGGGCTTCTGTACTTTGCACAGTCTACCAGCGCTGTACTAACTTATTAACCACTTGACCTCCGGAAGGATTTACACCCCCCCCATTCATGACCAGGTAATTTTCTGCAATACGGCACTGTGTTATTTTAAAGTGGAGTTCCACCCTGAAAAAAAAAAAAAAAAAAAAAAAAAAGCTACAGGAAAATGCAGCAATTTAAAAAAAATAAATATTTTTTTTACTCACCCGAAATACCGGTTGCTATGCGGATGTTCCTAATCTGCCTCTTCCTTATCCAAGGTGGGTCTTCTTCATCCCTCCTACTCGCGGTGTCTTCTGGTGAATGGGGCGCGCTGCCTTCTGGGAACTGTGAGTAATCACAGAGAGCAGCCGCCCATTCACAAATCGCTGCGAGACTCGCGCATGCGCAGTGGGAAACGGGCAGTGAAGCCGCAAGACTCCACTGCCTGTTTCCCTTAGTGAGGATGGAGACGCCAGGAACTGCCATGATCGAGGGATCAGCATCGGGGGGGCCATCATCGCGGGCGAGTAGCACAGGTAAGTGTCCTTATTAAAAGTCAGCAGCTACAGTGTTTGTAGCTGCTGACTTTTAAAAAAATAAAAATAAATTGCGGGTGGAATTCCGCTGTAACCACTTCCCGCCCGGCCTATAACAGAATGACGGCCGGGAAGTGGTTCAGTTATCCTGATTGGACGTCATATGACATCCAGCAGGAAAAGCCACGATCGGTGGTAGGTCAGTCTGACACACCGCATCTCTGATCTAGGTAGAGAGCCTCTGACAGTGGCTCTTTACCACATGATCAGCTGTGACCACAGTGTAAATTACACTGTTATACAAGCTGTACACTCACTACTTTACATTGTGACAATTTGGACATTTTCACTTAGGGGTGTACTCACTTTTGTTGCCAGCGGTTTAGACATTAATGGCTGTGTGTTGAGTTATTTTGAGAGGACAGCAAATTTACACTGTTATACAAGCTGTACACTCACTACTTTACATTGTAGCAAAGTGTCATTTCTTCAGTGTTGTCACATGAAGAGATAGAATAAAATATTTACAAAAATGTGAGGGTTGTACTTACTTTTGTGAGATGCGGTGTGTGTGTGTGTATGTGTATATATATATATATATATATATATATATATATATATATATATATATATATATATATATAATTATTTTATTTTTATTTATTTTTACACACACACGATCCGGGGGAAACAGCTGCTGCCCTGGAGCAGTAAAACTGCTATAAAGCGGTCGGCAAGTGGTCAAGTTACGCTATTTAAGTTTAACCAATTGAGGAACTTGGGCGTGAGGCATACATCCTAAAGGATCTAATCATACAGTGAGAGCCTGTAGCCAAAAACAGACAATCACCACAGAAAAAAAAAAAAAAAAAAAAAAAAAAAAAAAAAAAAATCGCTGGATAGCTGCGGTCGTCATTGCATTGTATGGGCTGAGCAGCTGCAGCTCTTCTAACACACGTCATTCCCGCACTTTCTTGCTGCGGTAACTCGCAGGGCGTGCCAATTCACCCTGTGTGAATGTAGCCTTAGGATTTAAAATTCCCCACTTTTTCAGTCATTACATTCTACAGGAAATCTAAAATTACTCACTGTGGCACAGGTACGCGGATGAGAGCGCCATCCAGCTCTGGGTTAAGGTTCATTTGACTCTTCGTTAAAGCATTCACCACTGCAGGGGCACTCTAAAACAAGTAGAAAACAGAATATACATTCATGAACGTGCACATTTTTTAACGTGCACATTTTTTTGGGGGCTCATCCCGGACGAGCCCCAAACCCACTCCAAGAACCGATCACCCCGGACGAGTCCCCAACCTGTGACAGTGAAAGAAAAAGCAGCACAGTGATCAGCTCATATCTCTGCCACTCTGCTTTCTCCTCCTACAGTCTCCTAGAAGACTGTACCCCGTTTATGACCAAGGCATTTTTTTTACTATTCGGCACTGTGCTACTTTAACCACTTCCCTACCCGCCCATAGTAATATGACGTCCAAAGATGGGATCTCCCATCCTGGGTGGACGTCATATGACGTCCTGGGCTTTGTGGGGGGATATCTGAATGATGCCTGCAGATGGATATCTGAATGATGCCTCTTTGTCTTCTGCGGGCGATTCTGCGCACCATAAGAACGATCATAGCGGCTGTTCCGCCGCTTGATCGTTCTTATAGGCGGCGGTAGGGGACATCCCCTCCTCCCGCCGCCATCCGGTGCTTTCCAGCCTGGAGGAGAGATGTGGGGTCTTATTGACCCTGCATCTCTCAATAAAGAGGACCTGTCACACAAAGGATGTTTACATTTCTTGTAATAGGAATAAGTGATCAAAAAAAAAAGAAAAAATTAAATATGTTTAAAAATAAAAAAAATTAAGTAAAAAAAAAAAACGCACCTGTCCCCGGTAGCTCGCAATCAGAAGCGAACGCACACGCAAGACCCGCCCACATATGTAAACACCGTTCAAACCACATATGTGAGGTATCGCCACGTGCGTTAGAGCGAGTGCAACAATTCTAGCACTAGAATGTCAGCAGGCGAGTGGTGGTTCTCACTCGGCTGTCGGCTCAGTCTCTCCCTTGTGTGCCGCAGCATGACGTTGGTGGCTATCCCCATAGGCTGAAGTTTTATTACTTCAGTCCACCCTAGGAAGCCTTCCCTGGGACCTCCCCCATGTGCACTTCTACGCCATTATTTGGACTTAACCTTTTACATAGGTGATCCAGGTATGATATTGTTACACATTTATCACCATTGTGTTTTCTTACTCTATTCCCCTCCATTTCGTTTTTTGGGGGGTTGTCCCTTCCCCCCCCCCTTTGTTTCACCTAGGGTATTCTTGGTCCACTTTTTGGTTTTCACTATTATTATTATTTTAACATTAATACAACATTACTTATTTAGCTACCACTGCACCCATTATATTAATGGATGAAATGCTACAATTTTTTACCCTTAAATAATCACTATGCCATGCACTACTATATTATAATTCCTATATTGATCCCTACATTTATTTACTATTAATACTATTATATTATAATTTTTTTCAGATGGTATACACCCTTATGTCCCTTTCACAACCCAGGGGGCAACTACCCTCAGAATGTTCTTCCCCTGGTTGGTTTTTCCATCTTTATGCTTTTGGGGTTAGCCGCCTCAGGTTCCGGGAGGGAAACTGACATTCCAGCCTACCTCCAGTTCCCTCAGTCCATGTCCCGTTTCTGATTTGACTTGCAAGTATGAGTGACCAATTTTTACTATTTCTATTTTTCTATAGTCTTTATTACATTTTTACATGACCACTCATCATATCTACTTTTAAACATCCTTAGACAATATCTCTGCATCTGCTCCTGAAGAGTAGCGCTACAGCTACGAAACGCGTCGAGCCAATAGATGCCTTCCCTGCTGTTCTTTTTATTCAAGATACCATGATTACGTTTCACTGGAATATACCTATATATTACTTACTGTGGGAATACGTTGCAACTAGTCTGGTGTGTCATCATTATTTCATTACTGTGGCTCTAGGCCAATATGCTATCAGTGTGTCATTATGCTATTCTGTTAATTTATTACTATGTATCATGTCATGGAATAAAAGTTTTTTACTTTACTATGATGGTTACTACATGTCTATGCATTTACTATATGGCACTATAGATGGCTCCACCACCAGACAGCATTATAGTATCATGCAATGCTATTTTCCTGGCTGCACGCTTCAATTCAAAGTCCCAAAAATGTAGTTCTTCTATATCAACTGTAGCGACCTCACCCCATCTCTTTTGTCTAGGGGTATCACACACACGACAGGGTGAGATGCGCTACGGCCCATGTCCTCCCCATAGCTGTGGGTGAGGTGAAGGCCAGTACCAGATATTTACTCGGGCCTGTGTGCTTCTGTAAAGGATTAAGTCCTGTTGTGCCAACACTTCCCTTTGCCCCCATTAACCAGAGTTCCACACACAGATCACAGTCCAACTCTTGTTTCTTCTCAGCTAAACCACTGCGATCTCGCCAGCGGTTACTATAGCCATCTCTTGAAAGGACTTAGAGCTTGAGAGTCTCTACCAGCGACTCAAGAGAACATAGATAGGAGTACCTTCGATGCGTTGCGGCCCCCATCAGGGGAAGATGTCCCTCCAAGGGAGTTACCAGAGGCCCATCCGTCACTGGGTTGATGCTGCTCCAGACTCTCCGAATGGGTAACCTTCCCGGCCTCCTCACCTCAGACATGGGCCCCATCCACTTCAGGGACCCTCGGACTTCTCCACCCTCGCGGGACCCAGTCAAAGTCACTGGGCCCCAGGCCTCCTGGTTTAGTACCTCACCCCAGGCTGAAGGTGCCTGGGATGGACTCCAACTCCATTCCGGTCAGACCTAGGGCACCTGAGCCGGAATCCGGAACCGCCCACACCCAGTCCTAAGGTGCCTGGGCACGTGATGAAGAACCTCCAGAAGAGCAAGACCTCGTGACCAGGGCGTCTCCCCCTTTTATCCCCTCCCATGACGCCACGGCAGGTTTCCCGCCCTCGCCGTACCGTCTCCGAGAAGGGACAGCACTATGGCAGTGAATCTACCTTGAGCCTGCGGGCACTCACCACCCACTGGCCAAGGGGATTATTACACCGCCCAATCCTCCACAAATACAAATGGTCATTACTCCCATACCTACACACCTGAACTTCCACCCAGGTGTACCCCACCTAAATTTAAAGACCCCGCTACATACTCCCCCCTGTGATTTGACGCTGGTCCCCAGCGTCTGGTGCGAACCCATGTCTCCCAAAGGTGGTGACATAAGTCTGACCCCAGAGGCATCCCTAAAATTTGAACCTCAATCATACCAAGACCTGCTCAAATGGAAGGGGAACATAAAACAATAAAAAAATTTTTTTTTTTTTTAAAACCCTCTAAACAATCCCTCCCTTTACTGCCTAAGAACCACCCCATACTCAGTAGTCTTGACAGACGAATCTCCTGCAGAGGAAAAACAAACAAAAAAAAAAAACAACACGCAAGGAAAACCACATCCTGACATTCTGTGTTAACTTGGAATGAACGGGTCTATCAGCCGAGAGACCCACTCGCTCCAATAAGTAAAGCGATGCAAATGTACAAGCAACAGCCGTTGCGCAACACCGCCACCTGGTGACGATGCCACGGTGATGACACTTGGTGAAATCTTCAATCTTCCTGCTTTCCTGCTCTGACTCTACCCCCAAAGTCTCTGTCTTTGAACTGTGAAGAAGAGAGAACAAACAAACAGCTCTCATTCCTCCAAAGAGTAGAAAAAAAACAAAAACCCAAATAAAAAACTAGGGTACAGTTCGATGCTCCAGCAAGAACACCTCCGGAAACATTTCACAGGAAACAAGTGAGTCTCTCCTCACAAATAGAACCTTGGGTCAGGCAAAAACAAAGGCTTCAGATGCTTATCGAAAACCTCAATCGAATAGTCAGTGTCCTCTCCATCTTTCCTGCAGATGCGCACCTTGTCTGCGTGGATATGGCGGCCCCACATCCAGTCCGCTCTGCAGTCTCTAAACTTTTTCGACACTGGTGGCGAACAGGATAGGTATCGCCGGGCATGAGGCACTTTAAGCTTCTCCCAAAACGAACTCATCGTACCATCGCTGTCGCAGAACTTCCACCTCAAACAACAAGTCTCTGGGCAAGTACGGATATTCCCACCCATACTCATGAGCGACCCTCTGGGAAAATAGTCGTTGCAATCGGGCTAAAGATGGCATTGTGGCCCGCTCACCTTCTCCTGGCTGAACGATGGCCTCCGGGTGCCGAGGTACTTTCACTACCTCTGATGGCTTTTCTCTCGGTGCCCGTAGTGATGCTCGCCGTTTCCCCGCCAACAAAACGGGTGATACTGTGGAAGAGCAACCAGAGGACTAGGCTTCCTCGTAGACTCCGGAGCTTCCGCCCGGGGCGTGCTGTCTCCTATGGACATAGGCAAATCCTGGGGTGCACGTAGCATAGGCAATGGGCGTTTGTCCCAGCCCTTTTGGTGAAACAGTTCATCGATCTCACCAACATCTCCACAATCAGACAGTGACTCTAGGTCGGAGGTGTCATACATCTCCGCGGGAAGGTAGTCTCTGGTAGACGTGGTACTACCCTCCCTAGCGGGCTCCACCGACTGTGAACCCCCAACACCTCCAACCACCACCACAGTCCCAGCCCCTGGCTCACCTTGACCTTTTGTAGACCTGGGATGTCCAGGACTCTTCCAACCGGATCCATCCAGGCCAGGCAAGCGACGGGGTGAAGCTCTTCCACGACCATAGGAGGCCTGCACCAGGCTGACTTTCCTCTTCGGAGGTGGGAGCAGAGAATCTGTGGTGACCGAAGCAGCATCCTCGGATTTTTCCTTCTCAGTCTCTGATTGGGCAGTCACATCGCCCTGGTCAGTGCGTACGGGAACCTCCGCAAAGGCCTCGATCTCCCCTTCCGGAGTAGCGGTACCTGTGAGGCTGTTGAGGCGAAGGGCCCGGGGCCTTACTGTGGATGGCTCCACCTCGAACAAGAACTCTTTGCATGCCTCGCAACGCCCGAATGGCTTCAGGTGAACCACCAGTCCCGAGCATCCGGGACAGATCACACCGAGGGCCTCCATGTCTCTGCAGGTGTACAGAGCCAACTGTCCTCGGGGCCTGAGTCTTATCCCCGTGTCTGTAAGGGGAGCAGCGAACGTAGTCATCTTCGTGGGGTAGGGAACCGGAATCCATGGGAGCTTGAGGCCATCCCGACTGTCTGCTGCTCCATCACGCACTGACCACGCGCCGAAGTCTCCACGTGAGTTCCTCCACATGGCCAGACTCCTCCCACGACTTGCACGTTTTCGCGGGCTTCCATCAAGCTCCGCCCACGAACTGTGTAGTCACGGGGTGCCTCATGGCGCAGTGCAGTAAAAGCCCCCACATGTAGTACGTCACACGGCTGGACTTCTCCCTCGTCTCGCTCCTCCGCATGGGCCTTTCCCGTCTTAGGGTCATTTCCACGACTTTGAGCAGGGATGCACTTTGGCCGATCACATGGCCGACCTGCTCGGAACTCCTCCGGGCAGCAAAGTCTAGACACAGCCATTCTTACTTCCAAAGTCAAAACACATATCATCCCGGACTCACGAGCCCCCACGTGTAGCGACCTCACCCCATCTCTTTTGTCTAGGGGTATCACACACGACAGGGTGAGATGCGCTATGGCCCATGTCCTCCCCATAGCTGTGGGTGAGGTGAAGGGCAGTACCAGATATTTCCTCGGGCCTATGTGCTTCTGTAAAGGATTAAGTCCTGCTGTGCCAACATTTCCCTTTGCTCCCATTAACCAGAGTTCCACACACCGATCACAGTCCAACTCTTGTTTTATTGCATTTCTCACAATAAACAGTGCTTCAGTAGCCAACTGGTTGCAACTTGTTAACATTTTGATACAGGGGATGAGCAGGCCGAGGCACTGTCCTAATTCTCAGCTAAACCACTGCGATCTCGCCAGCGGTTACTATAGCCATCTCTTGAAAGGACTTAGAGCTTGAGAGTCTCTACCAGTGACTCAAGAGAACATAGATAGGAGTACCTTCGATGCGTTGCGGCCCCTATCAGGGGAAGATGTCCCTTCAAGGGAGTTACCAGAGGCCCATCCGTCACTGGGTTGATGCTGCTCCAGACTCTCCGAATGGGTAACCTTCCCGGCCTCCTCACCTCAGACATGGGCCCCATCCACTTCAGGGACCCTCGGACTTCTCCACCCTCGCGGGACCGAGTCGAAGTCACTGGGCCCCAGGCCTCCTGGTTTAGTACCTCACCCCAGGCTGAAGGTGCCTGGGATGGACTCCAACTCCATTCCGGTCAGGCCTAGGGCACCTGAGCCAGAATCTGGAACCGGCCGCACCCAGGCCTAAGGTGCCTGGGCGCGTGATGAAAAACCTCCAGAAGAGCAAGACCATGTGGCCAGGGCGTCTCCCCCTTTTATCTCCTCCCATGACGCCACGGCAGGTTCCCCGCCCTCGCCGTACCGTCTACGAGAAGGGACAAAAAGGACAGCACTATGGCAGTGAATCTACCTTGAGCCTGCGGGCACTCACCACCCACTGGCCAAGGGGATTATTACACCGCCCAATCCTCCACGAATACAAATAGTCATTACTCCCATACCTACACACCTGAACTTCCACCCAGGTGTACCCCACCTAAATTTAAAGACCCCGCTACACAACCTATCGGGGATGGAGTTACATCTAGCTGGCCTCACCTAAAAGTCCCAACCTCTTAGTTTCAATTCTAGCACTAGACCTCCTCTGTAACTCTAACCTGGTAGCCTGTAAAAATTTTCAAAGCGTCGCCTATGGAGATTTTTAAGTACCGAAGTTTGGCACCATTCCATGAGTGTGCGTAATTTTAAAGCGTGACATGTTAGGTATCTATTTACTCGGCGTAACATCCTCTTTCATATTTTACAAAAAAATTGGGCTAACTTTACTGTTTAGTTATTTTTTTCATTCATGAAACCATTTTTTTTCAAAAAAATAAAGGCGTTTGAAAAATTATTGTGCAAATACCGTGCAAGGAAAAAAAGTTGCAATGACGGTCATTTTATTCCCTAGGGTGTCTGCTAAAAAAACATATATAATGTTGGGGGGTTCTGAGTAATTTTCTAGCAAAAGAATGATGATTTGTACATGTAGGAGAGAAGTGCCAGAATAGGCCCGGTATTGAAGTGGTAAAAAAAGCCCGGGGTTGAAGTGGTTAATTGGCAATTGTGCGGTCATGCAACACTGAACTCAAATGAAATTTATATAATTTTTTTTCAAACAAATAGATCTTTCTTTTTGTGGTATTTGATCACCACTAAAACGATTTATTAAAAAAAAAAAAAACAATATTTTCTACTTTCTGTTATAAAACATATCTAATTTTGTCTAACTAACCTCAGGAAAGCTTGACATGTTGATAAGGAAGAGTCGTGGAGACTTCAGGGTGATCTGTCCCAGTTGATTTAATGGGAATTTTCCATCTTTTGTCGTGACCACAATATGATCAAAAGCACCTGGAAACAAAGTGCAAATTCACTTGTAGCACGTAAGACGCATACAAAAAAAATGCAACAGCACGCACCATCTAGAATAGGAAAAGTAAAAGTCTTTTCAAAAGGGGCTGAACTGTGGAAGCTGTGAGACAAGCTGGTAGGTTAATTGGCTCCTGTCTGAATTTGCCCTAGTAAATGAGATACAAACCTTAGATTGCAAGCTCCTCGAAGACAGGGACTGACTCTCCCAGCAGCTTCCCCTGCAAAAATGTACAGAGGCTGCTAAAGTTGTCAGAGGGAGTATTAAAAAACAGTTTCTTGCTACAGGAACAAAGCGTAAAAAAATAAAAATAAAATAATGCAGAGACATGATCTAGAGGGGGGTCTAGAGTATATTTGGCTAATGCTGTCCCATGCACTTTAATCGTGTCATCAATGGCATGTTCTGCCACAATAAGGCTCTATGTGGTAGCAGCTTCAGTGGCAACTGCAGGCATCACCCCGGTACTGTTTTTTTTTTTTTTAAGCCAGCGGTCGGCTCTCTTGTAAAAGAAATCCTAGCACATAACTAGCCACTGGACTGCTTTTACAAGCAGCTGGAGGCGACGTCTCCCGGGGCTTGGAGGCCAAAAATGGTCATCGGTGACCAAAAAAACACTTCTGGCCTTTGGAGGCCAAAAATTGTGCTCGGTAATCAAAAACAGCCCTCCCGACCCATGAATGCCAAAAATGGTCCTCGGTGACCAAAAACAGCCCTCCCGGGCCTCAGAGGCCAAAAATGGAACTTTTTGACCAAAAACGCACTATTGGCCCTTGAATGCCAAAAATGGAACTCGTTGACCAACAATGTCAGGCCAAAAATGTTCATCAGTGACCAAAAAAACACTTCTAGCCTTTGGAGGCCAAAAATTGTGCTCAGTGATCAAAAACAGCACTCCCGGCCCATGAATGCCAAAAATGGTCCTCAGTGGCCAAAAACGCACTCCCGGCCCTTGAATGTCAAAAATGGAACACTGTGACCAAAAACGCACTCTTGGCCCTTGAAGGCCAAAAACAGCACTCCCGGCCCATGAATGCCAAAAATGGTCCTCAGTGACCAAAAACGCACTCCCGGCCCTTGAATGTCAAAAATGGAACACTGTGACCAAAAACGCACTCTTGGCCCTTGAAGGCCAAAAACAGCACTCCCGGCCCATGAATGCCAAAAATGGTCCTCAGTGACCAAAAACGCACTCCCGGCCCTTGAATGTCAAAAATGGAACACTGTGACCAAAAACGCACTCTTGGCCCTTGAAGGCCAAAAACAGCACTCCTAGCCCATGAATGCCAAAAATGCCCTTCGGTAACTAAAAACGCGCTCCCGGCCCTTGAATGCCAAAAATGGTCCTAGCTGACCAAAAACAGTCCACCTGGCCCTCAGAGGCCAAAAATGGAACTCGTTGACCAAAAACAGCACTCCCGGCTCTTAAGTACCAAAAATGGTACTTCCGTGGCTTGCTCGGGCTTTCCCATCCCACTGGGTTCGTCTCTCCACTATGGTAACCTGGAAGCGATGACATCACTTCTGGGTTTACCCGGACGTCAACAGCACCATTTAAAAAAAATAATAATCTAAAAGCATTCAAAAACACTGATCTTGGTGTTCTGAACGCTTTTAATGGCGGAGGGGGTATTTGGGGTCTTATAGACCTCAGATCTCTCCATAAAGAGGACCTGTCACATTTCTATTACTTTTTTTTATTATTATTATTACTGTCACAAGGGTTGTCTACATTCCTTGTGAAAACAATAAAAGTGATAAAAAGAAAAAGAAGAAAAAAAATAAAGATTAATTAAAAGTAAAAAAAGATGGTATGCTCTCTCCATAAAGAGTACCTGTCACATGCCTATTGCTGTCACCAAGGATGTCTACATTCCTTGTGACAACAATAAAAGTGATAAAAAAAAAAAAAAAAAGACAAATGCTTGTGTATTGTCCAATTTTCTCTTTTTTTGTACATTGAATTTGTGTGGTGTTTTGTTTTTAATTTTTCTTTTGATGAAAAAAAATTCAATAAATACATCTTTTGAAAAAAAAAAAAAATGTCCTTGTCCTCTGGGTTTGAAGCGCGCGTCGGTCCCACATGCACAGCGATCATCCCACACATGTGAGGTATCACTGCGAATGTCAGATCATTCTAGCACCAGACCTCCTCTGTACACCTAAATTGGTAACCTGTAAAGGCTTTTAAAGCGTCGCCTATAGATATTAAAATTTACACCGTTTGTTGCCGTTGCACGGGCGTGCGCAATTTTAAAGCGTTACATGGTTGGTATCCATTTTCTCAGCGTAACATCATCTTTTATATTTTACCAAAAAATTGGGTTATTTATTGTGTTTATTGGCATTCAACCCCCCCCCCCCCCAAAAAAAAAAACTGCGATTGAAAAATCGTTGCGCAGATACCGTGCGACATAAAAAAAAAAAAAAAAATGCAAAACCCACCAAATTATTCTCTCGGGCCCCTGCTTTGAAGTATATAGAATGCTTGGGGGTCCTAAGGCCTCTTGCACATGATACTCCTGTTTGAGCGTCTACTTTTTCAGACTTTTTTTTTGCTATGTATTTGTGCGTATTCTCGCGCATATGCATTCGCGCAAGAGGCCCAAGTAATTTTCTAGGAAAAAAAAAAAATACTGATTGTTACATGTAAACAATGATTGTCGATGCAAAAAATCCAATAAAAATATCTTTAAAAAAAAAAAAAAAAAAAAAAAAAAAGTGTAAAAATAATGCGTGGTCTTCAAGTGGTTAAATCGTTGACAAGGGGTGGAGCTTATACAAAAAAAAAAAAAGTATCCTCATTTACATGTGCCTAGGGCAGCATGGTGTCTAAATCAGCCCTGACGCCAAAGATAATTGAAGCCGGTGCTGTGCCCCCTTTGGGTTGATTTTGCTAAAACTGGAGAGTGCAAAATCTGGTAGAGCTCTGCATGGCAGCCAATCAGCTTCTAACGTCAGCTTGTTTAATTAACCTTTGACAAAAAAAAAAAAAAAAAAAAAAAAACCTTGAAGCTGATTGGCTCCCATGCAGAGCTGCACCAGATTTTGCACTCTCCAGTTTTAGTAAATCAATCGCAATGTGTCATTACATTCCTGGAAGAACATCACTTACTTGGAGAGGTTCTGATATTCAGGTTTTTGTTAAAGTCTTCTTTCAGGTTGTCAAGGACGGTTTTCATGCTGTGCTCCACGTCTTTCAGATCGATAATGTCTTCAACCGAAGCCGCGTTGATGTTTATTCTTGCCGGGGCGTGTTTTTGGCTTTTGCCTAAATGTAAAAAAAAATTTTTTAAAAACAAAATGTAAAAAGCCGTTTTTATTACACCGGCTCTCCTACGTACCTTCCTGCCAAGGCGACAACCGAAATAAAACTGGAGACAAACAGAAATTAGAAGTGCTGGTGAAGAATGGAGGGGGGGGGGGAAACAACATGTTTAACCCCTTTAATACCGGGCACTTTTACCCCCCTTCCTGCCCAGGCCAATTTTCAGCGCTGTCACACTTTGAATGACAATTGCGCGGTCAAAATAAAAAAATAAATATATGAATATTTCATATATGTACAGTGTACACATATGAAATATTCATCTTTTTTCTTTTTTCCTGTATCACTGCACTGCAGACATGAGACAGGAGATGGTCAGAGACTGCAGACATGAGACAGGAGATGGTCAGAGACTGCAGACATGAGACAGGAGATGGTCAGAGACTGCAGACATGAGACAGGAGATGGTCAGAGACTGCAGACATGAGACAGGAGATGGTCAGAGACTGCAGACATGAGACAGGAGATGGTCAGAGACTGCAGACATGAGACAGGAGATGGTCAGAGACTGCAGACATGAGACAGTTGATGGTCAGAGACTGCAGACATGATACAGGAGATCAATGCAACCTCGCCAGTGTCCATCAAATGCAGCTTCACCAGTGCCTGTCAGATGCAGCAGCCTGCCTGTGCTCGAATCAGAGCGTCGATCTCCGTGTGTTACGGAGCTGGATTTGAATTGCCCTGGCCGCAGTTAGAATGTCCCGCCTCCTACGGCCTGGGCAATTCAGCTCCCTGACACAGGGAGATCACCGCTCTGCAATGAGAGGAGGAGGGATTCTATGCAATTTTGTAGCAAAAAAAAATACTGATTGTTACATGTAAACAAATAGTGCGGGGGGGGGGGGGGGGGTCAGGTGGTTAAAAGGTGTCAGAGACTTATTTTGCTCTCTGCAGATTTCCAGCACAGAGACAGAGCTCTCAGATCAGCAGGGAGCATGAGCAAGAACAGTGATGGTGAACTATATTGACGCTCCTGCACTCTGCAGTGTAGTTGAGCATCATGGGATATGAAGTTCCAAAACATCTGGGGGTGCCAAGGTTCACCAATCACCGAGCTAGAAGGTTTAGAGAAACGCAGCCTCATGATCAGCGTCTTACCTTTGCTGCTTTTGGCAGCCAGCTGTCTACTCAGACAGGCCCCAGGAAGCTGCTGCTGCTGGCGGACCAGGAGTGCCGCGTTCCATGAGCACGCTGCCGCTGTGGATCTCAGCTGCTGTAGCACTGGCCTGAACCTTCCCAAACCCGTCAGTGCCATGGCAGGATCTCAGCTGTAATTATTAAAGTGAAAAAAGAGTCAGCACACCCAGGAGGATCAGATTTTTATAGATTAAACCACGTGAAGATCGGGCCTTTTTCTGGCACTTTATTATTTGCTAGAAAACCCACCAAACATTATATATAAAAAAAAATTATGCAGAGACCCTGGGGAATAAAATGGTGACCATTGCAGTTTTTTATGTCTTAAATACAAAAAAAAAAAATTATATATATATTCTTTTAAATACACACACACATTTCAGTGCCGCTGATCTCCTCCAGCCTCTTTCAGCCACTTCAATATACATTTTTTAAATAAAAAAATATTATATATATAAAAGAAGTATATTGAAGTGGCTGGAAGAGGCAGGAGAAGATCAGCAACACTGATTATATATATATATATATATATATATATATATATATATATATATATATATATATATATATATATATATAGCCCCCCCCCCAATTTAGGGGGCAATATGTTCAAATTTAGGGGTTAGTCTGAGCCAATAGTTGGGCTCAGACTGTTATTTTCCTAAAAACTTGCTTCAGCTCTGGTGTGATATTGCCTGGCTGCAGTGTTCCCTGTTGCCTGTAGGTGGCACTGTCATCTCCGGCTCAGGTAGAACCACAGGGAGTATCGCAACACCATTGGGTGTCCTCTCTCGGCAGCTGTGCAGTGGGCGTGGTCAACCCGCTGTGCATGCTGGGAGAGGGTACTTAAGGCGCAGACGCCATTGAGCATGCAGAGATCCAGGGGACCCCTTGGTCCTGTTCGGCACGTACCCCACCGTCGGTGGCCCTCATGGCCGGAGGTGCGTGCGTGTGTTTTGGTCTCGGGCACCTTTAGCCACGAGGCTGCATCGCTGTAAGTAGGCCCAGCACCTTTGGCTGAGGCCTACACCCAAAGAGGAGTCCCAGGGCCCCCCGTGTGGGGGATGACCTGCTCTGAAGGAGAGGAAGCCAGGGGAGGATCATTCCCAAGGGGATTAGTGAAAGATTCGCTGTCTCGGGAGAGGCCTGGTTACCTGACAGAGGGAAGGATTCCTATCCGCCAAAAGCCTGGTAATGTGCCCCATAGGCACCTAAGGTCTTATTGTTACTAGGCCGGGAAGTTCGGGACTTAAGGATTCTGAGGTAGAGGATCTCCTGGTCGTATCCCTTGGAAATCGCAAGTAGTTGTTTCGTGCTCCACACCGGCTGCTAGGACCACTATAGGAGCATAGTTGCCAATAGTCCCGGATTTCCCGGGACTTCACGGATTTGGGACCCTTGTCCCAGATTGTTTTTGTCCCGCCCCCCCCCCCGGACTTTTTTGAATGTCTCGGGAAATTCGGGAGTGTTAGTAAAAAAAAAAAGCAGCGGCGGCTACACCAAAATGGCCGCCGTTGCCGCCACTGTGTTGTCCTCTTGTGTTCAGAGGAGAGGGGCAGCCAATAAGCTTCTCTCTTTTGGCGGCCCCTCCCCCCTATACTGAACATGTGGATCTGGGAGGCGGCGGCTCTGATGGCGGACATAGTGTGGAAGGGCTCCGATGGAGGACACAGCCGCTGGGGGCACCGATGCAAGGACCGGGCTCTGCTGGGGGCACCTGATGGCATCTGCTGGCAGGCGACGGTGGCAAGTGACACGCTCAGGGGTCCCACTGATTCGGCATTATGGTGAGTTGAATGATTTCATTTTATATTACAATGTAATAATATAAATAATAATGCGCTTCAATCATCCTGACACCATAACAACCATGGTGCCGGGGTGATTGAAGCGCCAACATCAGGTGTTTGGAGTATCTTTATCTGCCTATTTTGTTAAACTTTCTGGAATACACACATTTCTATTGTGGTGTAGGATCTTCCTTCCTTCCTCTCGGACTCTAACCACACCCCTTCTGGACCACGCCCATTTAAGCCACGCCCACTATCACGCATAAACCACGCCCATGCTTCGTGCGCCGCATTTCCGTATTCATGTGTGATACGCCTACAAATGAATGCCCCGCCCCCTAATTATAACAAGGCTCCGCCTGCATGAGAAAAAAAAAAGTGTCCCGGGATTCTTTTTTTTTGCAATGTTGGCAACTATGTAGGAGGGACTATCCGGGTGAGCAAAACCCACTCAGGCTTGAGTGGTGACGAGTGTTGCTTAAGTGTTGCGTGCCTGAACCTGCCGCCTTGTTCATATTCTCTCATTCTAAACTTTCCTGTCAAGTTCCTCAAGCAACGTATAAAAATAAACCTTTTTATTGGGGTTTAACCCCTTCAATACCGGGCACTTACGCCCCTTCCTGCCCCAGGACAATTTTCAGCGCTTTCACACTTTGAATGACAATTGCACGGTCATCCAACGCTGTACCCAAACTACATTTTAAACATTTTCTTCCCACAAATAGAGCTTTCTTTTGGTGGTATTTGATCACCTCTGCGATTTTTATTTTTTGCTAAACAAACTAAAAAATACCAACATTTAAAAAAAAAAAAAAAGTTTTTTTTAGTTTCTGTCATAAAATTTTGTTTTCCTCCTTTACTGACGGGCACTGATGAGGCAGCACTGATGAGGCGGCACTGATAAAGTGGCACTGATATGTAGAATTGATGGGCACCAATAGGCGGCACTGATATGCAGCACTGATGGGCACTGATGGGGCAGCACTAATAAAGTGGCACTGATGAGGAGGCACTGATATGTAGAATTGATGGGCACCAATAGGCGGCACTGATATGCAGCACTGATGGGCAGTGACAGGCGGCACTGATTGGCACTCATAGGCGGTACTGATTGGCACTGACAGGTGGCACTGATGGGCAGCACTGATGATGAGGTACTGGCAGGTGTTACTGCTGGGCAGTGATTGGCACTGTGGTGGGCAGTGATTGGCACTCTTTATTATGGGGGAACTGGTTGGCAAGTGATCTTTTACATTTGAGGGGGCTGTGCTGATTATCAGCAAAGACCCCCCCCCCCCCCCTCTGACAGGGAGAGCCGCCGATCGGCTCTCCCTGTCAGCATGAACCGAGAAATGCCGTAAACCGGCACTTCCTGGTTCACGCGATGATCAGCTGTGATTGGTCACAGATGATCACATGGTAAGAAGCCTCTGACAGAGGCTTCTTATCACAATCGGAGATTGACACGCCGCACTCGCGATGCGCACCCCGGCATGTTATCCTGCTGGACGTCAATAGACATCCAGTCAGGATAACAGAACCACTTCCCGGACGTCAATTTGCTATTGACCGTGGACATTGGCCTTCTTCGAGTAAAGAAAGAAAATAGACTTCTTCCTACACACTCAGGTGAAGACTCCAATGGAGAGCGGTAACTCGCTGCAGGACCCAAGAGAAAGAAATCTGCGGCCCATACTGTCTGAGGAGAGACATAGAGGTAGGTATATATATATATATATATATATATATATATATATATATATAATGGTCGTTTAACCACAAAGGGGTTAATATGGATTCTACTACTGTTCCTTCACACACACATATATATATATATATATAATGGTTCAGTGCTGCTGACCTCCTGCAGCCTCTTCAATATAAATGACCATCTATATATCAGTATCCTGAGCTCACCTGACCTCTTTAGACACCATAAAATGTTACACATGGAAATATATAGAATTAATCTTATAAAGAGCCCCCCCCCCAGTGTCTCCTCCATGCACTCACCTCTTCTCCAGGACACTCTCTGTCAGCCAGCCTCGGGTGAGGGAATCAGCCGGCGCGGTGAGGGGAGATGAAGGTCGCGCTGTGATGACGTCGCCGGCTCGGCTGGGAAGATGATCGGCTGAGCGGAGGCCTCTCCGGTAAACAAAGCGGTGTGGTGGGGGGAGGGGAATGTCCGGAGTCTGGGGGGCTCCTCAGGGGTTTGTTGGCGGACTACAAGTCCCAGCAGGCCCTGAGACTGGTGATTGTGGGGTCCCTGCCTGGTGCTCAGTCACTCCTCATCTCTGTTATCATCTGATGGAGGATATGGGAGGTGGTAGTTCTTAATGGGGCGCTGACTTTGATCGTTCATCTGATCTGCAGTCCTCGACTGTCCTTGTATCCCATCTGGGGTCCCCCGGAAGTCACCCTCGTATGGTCTGGGGTCCCCCGTATGGCGTGGGGTCCCCAGAAGTCCCCCGTATTGTCTGGGCCCCACGGAAGTCTCCCCTGTCTGCTCTGGGCCCCCCGGAAGTCTCTCTGTATGGTGTGGGGTCCCCCCGTATGGTGTGGGGTCCCCGGAAGTCCCCCTCGTATGGCGTGGGGTCCCCAGAAGTCCTCCGTATTGTCTGAGCCCCACGGAAGTCTCCCCTGTCTGCTCTGGGCCCCCCGGAAGTCTCTCTGTATGGTGTGGGGTCCCCTCGTATGGTCTGGGGTCCCCCGTCTGCTCTGGGGTCCCCGGTAGTCTCCCCCGTCTGCTCTGGGGTCCCCGGAAGTCTCCCCCGTCTGCTCTGGGCCCCCCGGAAGTCTCTCTGTATGGTGTGGGGTCCCCCCGTATGGTGTGGGGTCCCCGGAAGTCCCCCTCGTATGGCGTGGGGTCCCCAGAAGTCCTCCGTATTGTCTGGGCCCCACGGAAGTCTCCCCTGTCTGCTCTGGGCCCCCCGGAAGTCTCTCTGTATGGTGTGGGGTCCCCTCGTATGGTCTGGGGTCCCCCGTCTGCTCTGGGGTCCCCGGAAGTCTCCCCCGTCTGCTCTGGGGTCCCCGGAAGTCTCCCCCGTCTGCTCTGGGGTCCCCGGAAGTCTCCCCCGTCTGCTCTGGGGTCCCCGGAAGTCTTCCCCGTCTGCTCTGGGGTCCCCGGAAGTCTCCCCGTCTGCTCTGGGGTCCCCTGTGTGGTGTGGGGTCCCCGGAAGTGTCCTCCAGTCTGCTCTGGGGTCCCTGGAAGTGTCCTCCCATCTGCTCTGGGCCCCCCGGAAGTCTCTCTGTATGGTCTGGGGTCCCCCATATTGTCTGGGGTCCCCGGAAGTCTCCCCCGTCTGCTCTGGGGTCCCCGGAAGTCTCCCCCGTCTGCTCTGGGGTCCCCGGAAGTCTCCCCCGTCTGCTCTGGGGTCCCCGGAAGTCTCCCCCGTCTGCTCTGGGGTCCCCGTATGGTGTGGGGTCCCCGGAAGTCCTGCCGTATGGTGTAGGGTCCCCGGAAGTCTCCCCCGTCTGCTCTGGGGTCCCCAGAAGACCCTCCGTATGGTCTTGTGTCCCCGGATGTGGGAGAATCTCTTGCTTGCCACAAAAGCTGATTTCGTTTTTTGTTTTCTTTTAGACATTTTTAACTTAATAATAAATATAATAATAAAACAAAAGAGAATTATTCATGAATTTGGAAGATAAAATTATAATTATTATACTTATTTATTAATATTATTATCTTATTCATTTATTATTATTATATTAACTTAATATTTCTATATAATAAGCTATTATTATTTTTATTATATTATTTTTTTATTAATAATAATAATTAAAAAAAATATTATTATATAGAAATATTAAGTTAATAATAATATAAAGAATAACTTAATAACTAATAATAATATTATTGAATAAGTATAATTATAATTTTATCTTCCTAATTCATGAATGATTCTCTTTTTTTTTTTTTTTTCTTTCATTATTATACTTATTCATTATTAATATTAGTTATATTATTAATTTTATTATTAACTTAATATTTCTATATAATAAGTTATTTTTATTTTATTATTAATAAATATAATAATACAAATAATATCTTGTATGGAAATATTAAGTTAATATAATAAATGAATAACATTACTAATAAAATTATTATTATACTTATTCATTATTAATATTAGTTATATTATTCATTTATTATTATTATTATTATATTATTAACTTAATATTTCTATATAATAAGTTATTATTATTATTTTTATTAAATATAATAACAACTTATTATATAGAAATATTAAGATAATAATAAATGAATAAGTATAATAATAATAATTATAATTTTATCTTCGTAATTCATAAATGATTCTTTCTTCTTCTTTTATTTTTTAAATGCAACTATAAGACCCGGTTCCCCTCCCCCCCCCCTGCAATCCCTTTTTACAGCAGCACTCAGACTAGGAGTGGGGTGTACAGGACTGGGGCCCCCGGTCACAGCCGGTGAGTCTCATTGATTGGATGTCAGGATATTACAGTCCAGATACGGACGTGGGTCGCGGGGGCCGAGCGTTCACCATCGCCCCCCCCCGGGGAAGATGTGAGGATCCGGCCTGCGCTGCTCCATACTGCCGGATCCCAACACATTGTACTGGTGTAATCCTGGCACGCTGTAAACGATTCCTTGCTCCGGGAGAGCGTTCCGTGTCCCGCCGGGCGTTGGCGGCGATTCGCAGTCCTCGTCTCCCAGAGATGGCGGTAAAATTCCGGATGGGGGAGGGGCTGTGATGGAGAACAGAGTTTTGGGATGACAGATTTCATGTAATCTGATTTATAAATATCAATTTCCAGCAGAACAGAACTGGACTCACCTTGTATGCTCCGCTCTCACAATCCGTCTCTGACCAATCACAGCCCTCCGCCGCTAATCACCCGTCCTGGAGCGTCCGCCGCCATCGCCGGACAGATCTTCATCTACACTGTGCAGGGAACGTCCCAACAAAATCCATAAAGAGGACCTGTCATCAGACATGAAAGCAGCGTGCTCAGTGATGGCAATGGAAGGAGAGCTGCATCACGTTGTTCACACAGCTTTATTGACACTGCACATTGCATGCGGCACCCCCATCAACGCATTTCACCCTCCTGGGCTCACTGACTCCAGAGGCTGGATGAGCGTGGAGATTATTTTTATTTGTTTTAAAAGGGCCCCAGTAAAACCCTTGCTCACTATCCCCCTCCACCCCCCCACTCAGCAGATCCCCCAGCTCTACTGATCCCCCCCACTAAGTAGTAACCCCCAGCTCTGCTGCACCCCTATTCAATAGTAACCCCCAGCTTTGCTGATCCTCCTCTCTCTCTCTCTCGTCCCCGCTTAACTCCTGCTATGTTGCTCCCACACTGTGCATCACATGTGACATCTTCCAGTTTCTCCTGCTCCAGTCTCCCTGCTCTGCTGATTCCCTCTGAGTAGTAACCCCCCAGCTCTGCTTATCAGCCCACCCAGTAGCAACCCCCAGCTCTGCTGATCCTCCCCTCTCTCTCTCCTTGGTCCCCACTCGCCTCCCAATATATTGCTCCCACGCTGCACACCACGTGTGACATCTAGCTTTTCCTACACTGGTCCCCCAGCTCTGCTGATCCCCTGTTCAATAGTAACCCCCAGGTTCACTGGTTCTTTGCTCAGCAGTAAACAACAGCTCTTCTGATTTTGACACTGAGTAGTAACTCCCTGCTCTGCTGCACTTCCTTTTCAGTAGTAACCCCCAGCTCTGCTGATCCTTTGCTTTTGTGATCCATCTCTCCCTCTGGTACCCGCTCACCTCCCGCTATATTTCTCCCAAGCTGTGCATCACGTGCGACATCTTCTAGTTTCTCCTGCTCCAGTCCTGCAGCTCTGGTGATGCCCCAGTGAGAGCCCCCTAGCTCTGCTGATTTCCCCTGCTGAGTAGTAACTCCCAGCTCTGCTGATTTCCCCTGCTGAGTAGTAACCCCCAGCTCTGCTGATCCTTTGCTTTTCTGATCCTCCTCTCTCTCTGGTCGCCTCCCGCTATATTTCTTTCACGCTGTGCATCATCTTCTAGTTTCTCCTGCTCCAATACCGCAGCTCTGGTGATCCCCCGCTGAGTGGTAACCCCCAGCTCTGTGTATTCCCTGCTCAGTAGTAACTCCCAACTTCACTGGTTCCCTGCTCAGTAGTGACCCCCAGCTCTGCTGATCCCATGATGGTTCACATGATCATTTTGGGTTGGATGCCATGTGGGCACCAGTTATGCCTTAAAATAAAATTGTTGCTGTTGTAGATGAGATAATGTGAGGATAGATATTCGATGGAGTAAAAGGAAGACAATCCTATATTTTATTTCTGTTATTTTAGTACTTTTAGGAAGAATCGATGGAGGAAGACTTAAAGAGGTTGCCGCTGGAGAACGCTTCGATCCTGTCTGAGGGCTCCCTGCAGGATGGACATCGGCTGTGGATAGGAAACTTAGACCCTAAAATCACAGAGTAAGAGATTCTTTGTATAAAGAACACGCAAACCAAATCTGCTCTCTTACAGCTCTTGTATATGAGGGCAGAGGGCTTTGACATAAAGGGGAATTCTCTGTAAAGGGGGGGGGGGGCTTTGATGTAAAGGGGCATGCTCTGTAAAGGGGGCTGTAAAGTAAACAATGTATATTTAGTTTTACTTGTTTGTTTTAAATATTATGATATATATATATATATATATAATTAGTGTGTGTGTGTGTGTGTGTGTGTGTAATTTTTTAGTGGGGTCCATTTTTGCTGTTTCTTTCCTTTTTTACAAATCAAAAGGAAGAGGATCTGCCCCTTTCGTCTAGGTGGATTGGAGGGCAGTCGAGTGTAAACAGGCGGCGGAGTCCTAGCTTCCCATAAAGCAAGGGATCGGCGTACAGAGCCCCCTTTTCTGATCTAAACAGAATCTGCCCCGTACGAAAGGGGCGTAAAGCAGAAGTCCAGCGACCTCATTGGTTTCTTCCTTCTGCTCCATAACTGATGGTCCATACCTCCCATATGGACTCGGGGGCTTAAAGCGGAGCTCCACCCGCAAGTTTTTATTTTTTTTAAAAGTCAGCAGCTACTAACACTGTAGCTGCTGACTTTTAATCAGGACACTTGCCTGTCCTAGGCGCCCGCGCTGATGGGGGGGGGGGCCCCCCCGGATGCCGATCCCTCGATCGGTGCAGTTCCCACGCCGCCATCCACACTAAGGGAAAAAAGGTTTCCTACTGCGCATGTGCGAGGTTTCCGGCTGCTCTCTGGGATTACACACAGTTCCCAGAAAGAAGCGCGCCCCATTCACTAGAAGAGGATGGGGAAGAAAACAGACCGCGGTTATGGAAGAGGCAGATTACGGACTTCCGCTGAGCAAGTATACTCGGGCGAGTATAAATTTTTTTTTTTTTTTTTTTTTTGGTGAAATCTTTTTTTATGGGTGGAACTCCACTTTAAGAAAGAGCGCAAGAGCACTTTTTTTTTTTTTGTGTAGTATGGATGTGTTTTTTTACAAAAAGTTGAAAATGTCTTTAGGTAGTTTTAGCAAAAGAAAGCAGGGCAGGGCTTACACCAGACAACAAAATGCAATTCTGACAGATCGACAGGTACCTTCAATACATGGAGATATGTACATGTATTGTAGATATGTGCTGTATGTTTTATTTTGCCATGGCTTACCGTATCCTTTATTTGATACAGTCAAATGTTTAAAGGTAAAATTGTTGTTTTTTTTTTTTTTTTTTTTAGAAATTTTCATTGTTTATTCCTTTTTAGGTACCATCTGTTAAACCTCCTGCAGAAATTCGGGAACGTGAAGCAGTTTGATTTCCTATTTCACAAGTCCGGCCCCCTAGAAGGTCAACCCCGGGGCTACTGCTTTGTAAACTTTGAGACTAAACTGGTAAGTTTCTACAATCCTCTTCTGTGTGTGTTTTTTTTTTTTTTTCCTTCTTTCCCACATGCTGTGTAACTAATAACCGTCTTAACCACTTGTCACCCAGACCAGTTCTGATATTTCTCTCCTACCTGTAAAAATCAGAATTTTTGTTTGAGAGAGAGAGAGAGAGCCCTTGGCAGGAAAACGCCCCCAAAGCATAATGTTTCCACCTCCATGTATGACGGTGGGGGATGGTGTTCTCCATGGATGACGGTGGGGGATGGTGTTCTCCATGGATGACGGTGGGGGATGGTGTTCTCCATGGATGACGGTGGGGGATGGTGTTCTCCATGGATGACGGTGGGGGATGGCGTTCTCCATGTATGACAGTGGGGGATGGTGTTCTTGGGGTCATAGGCAGCATTCCTCCTCCAAACACGGCGAGTTGAGTTGATGCCAAAGAGTTTGATTTTGGTCTCATCTGACCCACAACACTTTCCCCCAGTTCTCCTCTAAATCATTCAGATCTTCATTAGAAGACTTCAGAGGGGCTGTACCTGTGATTTCCTGAGCAGGAGGACCTTGTGGGCTCTGCAGGATTTCAGTCCTTCCCAGTGTAGTGTGTTACCAATTGTTTTCTTGGTGACGATGGTCCCATCTGAGATCACTGACAAGATTCTCCCGTGTAGTTCTGGGCGGATTCCTCACCGTTCTCATGATCATTGAGACTCCATGAGGTGAGATCTTCCATGGAGCCCCAGACTGAGGGAGAGTGGCAGTTATTTTGTATTTCTTCCATTTGTGAATAATCTCACCAACTGTTGTCTCCCTCTCACCAAGCTGCTTGGCGATGGTCTTGTAGCCCATTCCAGCCTTGTGTAGGTCTACAATCTTCTCCCCGACATCCTTGGACAGGTCTTTGGTCTTGGCCATGGTGGAGAGATTGGAATCTGATTGATTGCTTCTGTGGACCGGTGTCTTTTATACAGGTAACAAGCTGAGATTAGGAGCACTCCTGCTTGTCAGTCCCGATTTCGGCCGCGATTACAAAGACATCTGTGCAGGTTTCTGCACAGATGCCAATGTAAATCGTGGGCCAAAATCGCAAAAAGTAGTACAGAAACGACTTTTTGAAATCGGTGCAGCGCCGCAGATGCGGCGTCCCACCGATTAGGACGCTGCCATTGCCAGCAATTTGCGGCAAATACCGCCGTTTTGACATGCGATTTGACATGCCAAATCGCATGTCAAAACGCACCAGTGTGAACCAGGGCTTTAGGAGTGCTCCTAATCTCAGCTCATTACACGGTATAGAAGACACCTGGGAGCCAGAAATCTTGCTGATTGATAGGGGGTCAAATACTTATTTCACTCATTAAAATACAAATCAATTTATAACTTTTTTGAAATTCATTTTTCTGGATATTTTTGTTGTTATTCTGTCTCTCGCTGTTATAATAAACCGACCAATAAAATTATAGACTGATCATTTCTTTGTCAGTGGGACAAACATACAAAATCAGCAGGGGGTCAAATACTTTTTTCCCTTCACACTGTGTGTGTGTGTAAACACACGCGCACACACACACGCGATCACGATATAAAAAGTCTACACACCCCGGGTGGTAAAATGTCAGGTTTCCGTGATGTCAAAAAATGAGACAAAGATAAATCATTTCAGAACTTTTTCCACCTTTTAATGTGACCTATAAACTGTACAACTGAATTGAAAAACAAACTGAAATCTTTTAGGGGGGGGAGTAAAAATATAAAAATAAAATAATGTGGTTGCATAAGTGTGCACACCCTTCTATAACTGGGTATGTAGCCGTGTTCAGAATTAAGCAATCACATGAAAACTCATGTTAAAGCGGAGGTCCACTGACTTTTTTATTTTTTATTTTTTCCCCAAACATTAACACAATCACATATTTGACAATGGCACACACACTGTTTTGGTGAATTCTCTCCCCCGATGTCCGGTTTTGTTGTAAAGAAGAACTTATAAAAAATGTGGACGGCCGTTTTTATCTTGCCTGTGGGCATTTGAAGCCCACAAGCATTAACTTCCAGGTTCCAGTAATGCTGATCTACCATCCTTCCTTGCTCGTTCCCGCGCATGCTCAGTTGGAACGGGGGGGCGGAGCCATTGTTTCCAAATCCCGCGAGAACTCGCTGCGGCGGGCCCCCACACTGACTCCTGGTAACAATGACACGAGCTCCCAGGAGACAGTGCGGCGCGCCGGACATTACGATCATACCCGCAAAATACCCGCCCACAGCCACAGGGGTAATATACCGGAAACGAAGAGAAAAGCACAAATACACAGGTACACCCTATTAACCACTTAAGCCCCGGACCATTTTGTTGCTAAGTGACCAGGCCGCTTTTTGCGATTCGGCACTGCGTCGCTTTAACTGACAATTGCGCAGTCGTGCGACGTGACTCCCCCAAAAAATTGGTGTCCTTTTTTTTCCCCCACAAATAGAGCTTTCTTTTGGTGGTATTTGATCACCTCTGCCATTTTTTTTTTTTTTTTGCGCTACAAACAAAAATAGAGCGACAATTTTGAAAAAAAATCAATATTTTTTACTTTTTGCTATAATAAATATCCCCAAAAAATATATATATAAAAAAAATATATATATTTTTCCTCAGTTTAGGCCGATTTCCGTATTCTTCTACAAATTTTTGGTAAAAAATCACAATAAGCGTATATCGATTGGTTTGCGCAGAAGTTATAGCGTCTACAAAATAGGGGATAGTTTTATGGCATTTTTTATTTTATTTTTATTTTTTTTACTAGTAATGGCGGCGATCTGATATATATAATATATTTAAAAAAAAATTATGTTTTTTTTATTTATCGTGACTGCGACTTTATGGCGGACACATTTTGACACAATTTTGGGACCATTGTTATTTATACAGCGATCAGAGCTATAAAAATGCACTGATTACTGTGTAAATGACACTGGCAGGGAAGGGGTTAAAGTGGTTGTAAACCCTCAGGTAGAACTTTCACCTACAGGTAAAGCCTCGTACACACGACCGTTTTTCTCGGCAAGAAAACTGCTGGGACAGCTTGTTGCCAAGAAAGCCGTTCGTGTGTATGGTTTCTCGTCGGGAAAACTGCCCGGGAATCTCAATGAGAAAAATAGAGAACCTGCTCTCTATTTTCTCATCGGCCTGTTTCCCGACGAGAAAACCGTGCGTGTGTACGAGGCTACATGCTTACCTGTCCCCAGGTAAGCCCGCGCATGCTTGATGAGACTTCGACGCATGCGCGGTAGCTTACAAGGGCAGTGTAGGGTGACGCAAGATGGCGGCGACGGCATCGAATGTGACGATTTCCGGCTCGTCGTAGTCAATGACGTCACCGCGTTCTTGCCATTCAAAAGAACGGCGGTTCTTTTGACTGGTCGTCAGTACACAGGGCTTGGCAAGAAAAGCTTGCCAGGAATCCCGTCAAGAAAACCGAAGTTTTTTTTTTCGACGGGATTCTCGCCCGTGTGTACAGGGCTATAGCCTAGATTAAGGCTTACCTGTAGGTGCTTGCAATATCTCCTTTACCTACATGGTTTAGGAGATATTTGCAAAAAAGACTTTACCGATGTCTATGGCGCATGCGCGCCGTAGACAACAGTGCACTGAGCGTGCCGTTTTATGAATGGGATCATGCGCAGGAGTGACGTCACGCGACTCCGGACAGTCACAGAGCCGGAGTTCGCGGACCCTGGAAGAAGAGGGGTGAAGATGGATGCTCGCTACTAGTGAGGAAGACCGGGACATCGCGGGCTTCTCCTGCAGGTAAGTTATTATTATTATTATACAGGATTTATATAGCGCCAACAGTTTACGCAGCGCTTTACAATATACAAGGGAGACAATAGAGTTATAATACAATAAATAACAAGAGGATTAAGAGGTCCCTGCTCAGAAGAGCTTACGATCTAATAAGTGACACATAATGGGCTACTATGCGATGCATAGTAGCCCATTATGCTTTACCTTTGCAGGGAAACAAAGAGGAAGTAATACTTATCAGGGTTTACTTCCTCTCCTGACCTGTCCTGGAGTCCAGCGACGTCGGCAGCAGAAGACCAGCAATCGCTCGTCACTCTGCTGCCCCCACTGCCATCCTCAGTGAGGGAACCAGGAAGTGAAGCCTTGCGGCTTCATGCCCGGTTCCCTACGGCGCATGCGCGAGTCGCGCTGCGCCGTTCTGAATGGTCCCCTGTGTTCTGGGAGCCGAGTGTCTCCCGGAACACAACGGGTATTCTGCGGGAAGTGACGTGCTTCCCGCAGATTTCCCGCAGAGAAGACTCCCGGAAGTGGGTGCAAATACCTGTCTTAGACAGGTATCTGCACCCCCTCCCCCCTGAAAGGTGTCAATTGTGACACCGGAGGGGGGGAGGGTTCCGATCAGCGGAAGTTCCACTTTAGGCTGGAGCTCCGCTTTAAGTGGTTAACCTATACGGTTTAGGAGATATTTGCAAAAAAGACTGTACCGATGTCTACGGTGCATGCGCGCCGTAGACAACGGCGCAGGCGCACTGAGCGTGCCGTTTTTATGAATGGGGTCATGCCGTAAGTGGCGGCTCCCGCGCACATGCGACTCCGGCCAGTCACAGAGCCGGAGTTCACGGACCCCGGAAGAAGAGGGGTGAAGATGGACGCTTGCTAGGAAGACCGGGACATTGCGGGCTTCTTCTCCTGCAGGTAAGTGACACACATAATGGGCTACTATGCGATGCAGAGAAACAAAGAGGAAGTAAAACCCATCAGGGTTTACTTCCTCTTTAACCACTAGGGGGTGAGAAAGGGGTTAAGTGTGTCCTAGGGAGTGATTCTAACTGTGTGGGGGGATGGGCTACGAGTGACACGACACTGCTCCCGATCACAGGGAGCAGTAGATCACTGTCCTGTCACTAGGCAGAGGAGGGGCACGGTCACGGCTTCTTAAAGGGGACGTACAGGTACGTCCGTTTGCCCACCGCTGCCATTCTGCCGATGTATGCCGGTGTGCAGCGGTCGGCAAGTGGTTAAAAGTGGAAAAAGTTCTGAAATTACTTCTCTTTGTCTCTCTCTCCTTTTTTTTTTTTTTTTTTTTTTTTTTTTTACATCACAGAAACCTGACATTTTACCACCCGGGGTGTGTGGACTTTTTTTATATCCACTGTAGGTCCACACATGGGGGCGACCCTTTTACTATTCTGATCAAGACTTGATATCAGTTTTAATAAATATATATCAGAATCTTTGTTCTGTTTTTTTTTTTTTTTTTCTTTGAACAGGAAGCAGAAAGAGCCATTCAGCGTCTCAATGGGAAGATGGCCTTGTCGAAGAAGTTGGTTGTCAGATGGGCCCATGCACAGATAAAGGTAAATGACACCACACACCTTTCTAACTTGGGTTCTGATAAAGTGGACCTGAAGTAAGAAATCAAGGATTTGCTATGTAAGGGCGGTGGTCTCCAAACTGCAGCTCGGGGGGCCGGGGGGGCAGATGTGGTCCGATGTGGCCCTTTTTTGGTTGCCTTCATCTGGCCCTTGGGGTACTACTAGGTATGTGATCCGCTCTTCCGTTATGCGGTCAGCAAGCAGTTCTATCTGATCACTGTATTAGTGTCGCTAGTGATGTCATTGACAGATAGAGACCCTCCCAGCCAGCGTCTGTTAGCACCAGATTGTCTGCCACACAATCACACTCTAAGTCGCTGATCCCCGCCATTACAGTAAAGCATCTATAGCTGCGAAAAAATTCCAGTGTATATCATACTGTAGCTTGTAGACCAGCCATTCTCTACCAGGGTTCCTCCTCCTCGGGTTGGCTGGGGGTTCCTTAACCACCTACGAACCACCCGCCACCGGAATACGTTGGTACTTTGCAGAGGATTACTGTTTGTTATGGTAGCAGCTAGCTGCCATAACCCAGGTACCCTCTTCAAGAGCGAGATCACTTTTATCGGCGGTGGGAAAGGTGTCGCCTGCTACTCTCCAGTGCCCTCCGCCGCTTACCGGAGCTGTCAGCAGCGTCTGTGGCGATCCGGTCCCTGGGCTGACATGGAGACGAGTGAGGGGAAGGTGTCCCCCTTCATATCATTGCAGGGCGGAAGGGACGTCACTTCCACCCTATGCTCTCAAAGGGACCAACAACAAAAAAAATGTCTTTATTGCATTTTAGTGTAAATATAAAAATGTGAGGTCTTTTTGACCCCAAATCTCATATTTAACCACTTAAGCCCCGGACCAATATGTAGCAAAAAAAACCAGGCCCCTTTTTTGCGATTCGGCACTGCGTCGCTTTAACTGACAATTGCGCGGTCATGCCACGTGGCTCCCGAACAAAATTGACGTCCTTTTTTTCCCACAAATAGACCTTTTTTTGGTGGTATTTGATCACCTCTGCGGTTTTTATTTTTTGCGCTATAAACAAAAATAAAGTGACAATTTTGAAGAAAAAAATAAACTTTTTTCTATAATAAATATCCCCAAAAATATATAAAAAAACGTATTTTTTCCTCAGTTTAGTCCGATACGTATTCTTCTACATATTTTTGGTTAAAAAAATCGCAATCAGCGTTTATTGGTTTGCGCAAAACTTATAGCGTTTACAAAATAGGGGGTAGTTTTTATGGCATTTTTATAAAAAAAAAATGTTTTCTCTTATCGTCTTTCAGGACAGCACATGAGAGAGTGGCTCCACCCACTAGGAAACAGGAAACACAATCTCCACCATAATTTAAAAGGAGGCGACTCCCCACATCTCGTCAGTTTTTGTGTTTCCTCCGGCAAGGGAACACCTAGTAGGAGTCAGGTCTCTTAAGGTGCTGTCCTGAGAGACTAAGGCTGCCTACCCCACCATACCCTTTGTCCTCCAGAGAGTCCGATCCTCCCACACCACGCCAGTGGGCAGTTGGTAAGTGGGCTCCTTCTCCCCTTTCAGCTCAGTGGAGCAAGGACTGTTCCTGGAGCCGCTCCTTAGGCGGCGGCAGCCGTTCGCAGGGTTTTTTTGAACCGCATGTCGGCGTTACAGGCCGCCGCCATCTTTTTGGAAGCTGAGTAGTGACTCAGCTAGCAGGAAGTGAGGTATCCTGCAAGGGGCGGCACCGGGATCAGGCGCAAACGTCATTTCCGGCGGAACTCGCGCAGGGGGAGAGGGGAGGAGAGGTTCTGGTGCCTATAAATGCGGTTCCGGTCCGACGCAGTGGCGTCTATGGACTCCGGAACCGCCGCTTTTGATGCCACAGCGCTGATCCACGATGGAGAACATGACAGCAGCGAGTGGGACAGGCACCAGCAAGGCCCAGGTAAGAGGGTATGTGGGATCCACCCTGTTTACTGTAGGTGTCTCTCTCTATATGCATTTTTTTCCCCCTTGATGGCTGGGGCCTGTCTGGGCACAGGGTGTTGGCTGTTAGACTAACTGTGCACCTGGGTGAGCTCGTTAGGAGGCAGGTTTGACTCTCTAAAAAGGGATGCTGGTGTTTTTTTCTCTTTTTTTATGTGGCAGGCTAAGAGCTCTGACCCTCCTATCAAAAAGAGATGTCCCTCATGTAAAGCAAAGTTACCAGAGGGCTGGAAGAAAGCTTTATGCCAGATTTGTGTTGATTCCTTAGTGAAGGAGGAAGCTTCTTCTTCTGCATGCAGCGATTAAATCGCATCGGTCAAGAAAGAGCTAGCTGCTACCATACAATCTTTTCGCTCTTCTCTTGTAACACCATCCCTGAGTCAGCCAACTACCTCAGGATCCTCTCAGGGCTCACAATTAATCCCAGGGCTAGAGGCTGAAGCTGGCCCTCCTACCCAAAGGGAACATTCCCCCTCTCACACCAGAGAAGATGAGGAGGAAGAGGAAGAAGAAGATGCAGGAGATGCACCTTCAAAATACAAACTGTCCTTTAGAGCAAGTAGACAGTCTGTTGAAAGCAATATATGCAACATTCGGAATAGATGAAGAAAAGAAAGAATTATCGCTGCATGACCGAATGTATGCAGGGCTTAGTGAAACAAAAAGTCGCACTTTCCCTGTGCATTCAGTAATCTCGGAAGCCATTAAAAAGGAATGGGCTGATCCAGAGATCGCATAGAAGACGCTTTCCGTTCAATGAAGACCCAGATGCGCTTTGGAATAAAATTCCAAAATTAGACGCAGCGTTTTCACAAGTTTCCAGGTCAACAGACTTGGCATTTGAAGACATGGGGGTACTCAAAGATCCCATGGACAAAAGGATGGATCAGCAGCTTAAAAAAGCTTGGCAATCCATTATGGGTAACCTTAAACCAGCTATGGCTACTACCTGTGTTTCTAGAAACATGGAGTTCTGGCTTAATCAGCTTAAAGCTCATATTATAGCAGACTCACCTAAGCAAGAGATCCTTGATTCTTTTTCTACCCTAGCAGCAGCTGTGGCTTATATTTCTGACGCTTCTGCAGAATCAATTAGGATGTCAGCCAGATCTGGGGCCTTAACCAACTCAGCCAGGAGAGCTCTATGGCTTAAGACATGGCCAGGGGACGCAGCTTCCAAAAGTAGGTTATGTGGAATTCCTTTTTTTGGAGATCTTTTGTTCGGTCCTGATCTGGATTCTATTTTAGATAGGACAGCGGACAAAAAGAAGTCCTTTCCTGTTAAAAAGAAAAAACAACCAGTTAAGTGGTTTTTTCGACCTTAAAAAAATCAGGATCAGGGAAGCAGGCCCCAAGAAAAAAGAAAGAATTGGTCGGCGCAAAAAGGTAAAGGCAGAGGGAATGTCCTCTTCAATCCTCCTGCGCCAACCAATAAAACGCAATGACTTGTCATTGCCTGTGGGGGGAAGGCTTCAAAAATTCCTTCCTCTTTGGGCAAGCGTGACGGAAAACGCATTTATTTTGGACACGCTGGCCCAGGGATACAAAATAGAACTTTCGGATCTTCCTCCAGAAAGATACTGTGTAACAAACCTGCCAAGGGACACAACAAAGGCCCTAGCCATGAAAAACCTCTTGGAGGATCTGATGAGACAGGGTGTTTTGGTTCAGGTATCTCCAGAGGAACGTTACCGGGGTTTCTATTCCCAAATCTTCCTGATAAGGAAACCATCAGGAAGCTTCCGTCTCATTCTCAATTTAAAACCGTTAAACAAGTCAGTCCAATACAGGCGGTTCCGCATGGACTCCATTTTTTCGGTGAGAAATCTTAGTCAAGGGATGCTTCATGGCATCAATCGACTTAAGAGACGCATACCTGCATGTGCCCATAGCCCCTCAGTCTCAAATACCTAAGGTTGGCAATAAATATGGGGAGGGAGGTGCTTCATTTACAATTCAAGGCCCTCCCGTTTGGTCTTTCATCCGCCCCGCGGACATTCACCAAGATAATGGCGGAAGCTCTAGCTCCTCTCCGTCTACAGGGAATCTCGGTCATCCCTTATCTGGGTGACCTCCTAATTTTTGCCCCTTCCAGAGAGAGGTTGCAGGTAGATCTAACCAAGGCCCGCAGTCATCTGGAAGCCTTGGGCTGGATTGTAAACACTCAAAAATCAAATTTCAATCCTGCTCAAAGAGTTCAGTTTCTAGGTTATCTGATAGATTCTGTAGAGCAAAGGATTTTTCTCCCAGAAGAAAAGGAAAGACAAGGTCTTGAGTGTAGTAGCCAGTCTTCAGACAAACCAGGAGGTGTCAATCAGGAGGATTATGTCAGTCCTGGGTACCTTAACCTCAACAATGCCGGCCATTCAATGGGCGAGGCTCCATTTCAGGCCCCTCCAGAGTTTTCTTCTACAGGTATGGGATCACAGCCCAGAAACCTTAGACACAAAAGTAAAACTTCCCACCAGGGTCAGGAGGACTCTTTGGTGGTGGAGGAATCAGGCAGTTCTGTCAAGGGGCCTGCTTTGGTCCTTTCCGACAGAAGTAAGGGTCACGACAGACGCCAGCAGTTGGATAGGGAGCCCACTGGGATCAAAACATAGCACAGGGAGTTTGCTCCCAATCCGAAACAGGAAGGTCCTCAAACTGGAGGGAGTTGAAAGCAGTTGCTCTAGCCTTAGCTGCCTTCTCTCCATACCTCCAAGGGTCCCATGTGCAGATTCTTTCAGACAATGTCACCACAGTGGCATACCTGAACAAACAAGGGGGCACAAGGAGCAAAGCTCTACTGTTGCTGTCATCAGAAATCCTAGAGTGGGCAGAGAAGCATTTACTCTCCCTGTCAGCAGTGCATCTCAAAGGCACGCTAAACGAAGTAGCAGACTTCTTGAGCAGACAGAGAATTCAAAAGGCAGAGTGGAGCCTGAATCTGGAGATATTCTCACTGATCACCAAGAAGTGGGGATATCCTCAGGTGGATCTGTTTGCATCAAAAGAAAACGCCCAGCTCCCTCAATTCTTCTGTCACTTTTGACACATTTTTGGGACCATTGTCATTTTTACAGAGATCAGTGCTATAAAAATGCACTGGTTACCGTAAAAATGACACTGGCAGTGAAGGGGTTAACCACTAGGTGGCGCTGAAGGGGTTAAGTATGCCTAAGGGCGTGATTCTAACTGAGGGGGGGCGTGACTACGAGTGACACGTCACCGATCTCCGCTCTGATTACACAGAGCGGAGATCGGTGACATTGTCAGTAGGGGAGCGGGGAGATGTTGTGTTTACACTAAACATCTCCCCGCTCCATCCCTCCGTGAGACGATCGCGGGGATCCCCGCGGCGTTCGAGTGCGAGGGACCCGCGGTCCGACTCACGGGGATGACTGTAGGGTCGCGAGCGCGCCGGCGCGTGCGCATGACCACACAGCAGGCAGTTAAAGGGGACGTACAGGTACATGATTGTGCCTGTACGAGCCATTCTGCCGACGTATATATGCCGTGAGCGGTCGTTAAGCGTTTAAAGCGGTGTTCCAGCCGCAAATTATTATTATTATTATTATTATTATTATTATATTTGTTTTTTTGTTTTTTTGAAGTCAGCAGCTACAAACACTTACCTGTCCTAGTTGCCCGGGATGTCGGCCGCCTCTGAGGCCGATCCGTCGATCGTGGCAGCTCCCGGCGCCGCCATTCTCACTAAGGGAAACAGTCGGTGGAGCCTTGCGGCTTCACTGCCCGCTTCCTACTGCGCATGCACGAGTCGCGCAGCGCTTTGTGAATGGGAGACACACAGGTCCCAGAAGTCAGCGCGCCCCATTCACCAGAAGACAATGCAAGGGGGACGAGACTGAGGAGCACCGCGGACAAGGAAGGGGCAGATTAGGAAGATCTGCCTAGTAACAGCCATTTCTGGTAAGTATAAAAAAAAAAAATTTTTTTTTTTTTTTTTTTGAGCCTTTATGGCTATTTTTTTTATTTTTAGGGTGGACCTCCGCTTTTTAAGAGGACCTGTCCTGCTTTTTTCTATTACAAGGGATGTTTACAGTCCTTGTAATAGGAATAAAAGTGCCCCAAATATTTATTTATTTTTTAAAACAGTGTCAAAAAAAAATATATATATATATATATATATATATATATATATATATATATATATATAGTAAACCTGTGAATAAATACCAAGGTGAATGTTACTGTGCAAATATGCTGTGAGAATGAATAAATGAAAGAAGTCGCCTGCAAATTGCAGTAAAATAATAAGTGCACTAATGTGACTGCTAAATAAACAAAGTGCAGTACAGTGCTAAAGTGAAGCAGTAAGTTCAATGAGTAACGAAAAGTAACGAAAAGTGAAAATTGTCCAATAAGCAAAGGAACACAAATTGAACTCCAAAAATCCAGAGAAGAAGAACAATGGTAAGTGGTGCCCGTGCAGATCAATTTCTTGTAAGTGACAATCCTGCAATTTCATATAGGTGAATGGTGCTGTGGTGATGGGGTGTCTGGATCTTCACTTCTGGTGTCACACTAAGAATAATGGGTGGCCTCCTACCTTGCGGTAATGAGGTAACCGCTTTTGTATAGTGGGGGTCAGTAAAATCCTTTAACGCGATCCTGGCGTCCAATAGGGAAACCTTTATAACAGGATGCTGCTGTTCCTCACATATGGGATAACTTATACTGGATCTTAAAGGTTGCTTACATCTCCCAACGATGGCCGGGTTAGAAAGAAAAAAAGTGGGGTCTCGATCGTGAAGTACGTTTTTAAAAGGTGTGTACTTTAATATTGCATAAATGTAACAAGGTTGCTTACATAAACTCACATAAAAAATTATAAAACATGCACTTATCCCAAACGAACGGCGAGCTCGTGTGCCTCCGTCTGACTGTCTGCCTCTCCGTCCCTACGCGTGGCGTCACGGTCACGTGACTTCATCAGGGGATGATGGGAAGGCAATACAATGGTCTTTAAATACTGTTTGTATAGAGATTGATACGGCGGCCATTTTCCCGGAGCCCAATGTTAATCTCCATTGGCGGCCATTTTCTTATAGATCCTGTCCTAAGTTATGGCGGCGGCCATATTTTTGGTGGTAAAAAACAACAACAAGGAAGTGGCGATAGCAATACTTGCGCCGCCAATTTCCTTGTGATTTATTTGAAGATAGGTTGGCGGCCATGTTCATGGAGTCCTTGCAATGATATGTTGTGATGACAGAACCACAACATGGCAAGGACATGACCGCAAACAATGTTGCAGAGTTGAGGGGGCATCACATTCAAATTATCTTTAAACTATGATTAAAATATATAGAGACAATAAATAAAACAGTATTAGAAATATAAAATGGGAATAAATATATTAATATTCTATTTAAAATACACTTGTCGGTGCATTAAAAAAATTGGGTATGTCAGAGAAATAATATTATTTAGGTCTGGTGGACATCAGGCAGACGTTTGCGTTAGAGGCTATGCTAGATATCTTTATATCACCTGGTAGGAATAAATACATTGATAGAGATATTGTTAAAACTATATATATATATATATATATATATATATATATATATATATATATATATATATATTCTGGTGTGTATGAGGGAGATTTAATTAAAAGGAGAAGTTTTAAACGGGGGCAACCTATGCCCCATCATGTAAATAAATATATACTAAAAATCACTGAGAAAACAATTGAGGTCGAACTCCACATTGAGTCCTTTTTTTTGGTAATAATTCTTCTTGTGCCAAAAATAGTTATTTGGGATAGATTCAATGGGATAGATTCGCTCACGGCCAGGATGGGCCAATATATAGACCATTATCTGCAACCCGTAGTGCAAGGCACAGAGGCATACCTAAGAGATACAAAACAGATGATACAAATAATAATGGACACTCCCAAAGAAGAAGGACCATGGATCATGGCAACTGGGGACGTATCTTCCTTATACACAATTATCCTACATCATCAAGCTTGCGAAGCTGCTAAGTGGGGACTTAGGACATATACTAAATTGCCTTGCATGCAAAGAAAGTTCATCATCAAATGTCTCGACTTTTGCCTCAAAAATAACTATTTTTGGCACAAGAAGAATTATTACCATCAGCGAACCGGCGTAGCCATGGGGGCCAAGTTTGCCCCTAGTGTGGCCGGTATTTTTATGGCCCAGTGGGAAAAAGAAACAGTTTTTAAAAATAAACCAGCCGAACTCACCATATATAAACGCTACATTGATGATATTTTTATCCTTTGGAATGGAGAGCTTAATCTACTTACATCATTTTTACAAACTCTGAATATAAATGACAGAAATATTAAGCTTACATGGGAGATCAGCGAAACAAGTGTCACATTTTTAGATCTAGATATCATACAGGACACTTCTGGTTTTAAAACACAGACTCATTTTAAAAACGTTGATAGGAACAGCTATTTACCGATAGAAAGCTGTCACCATAAGAATTGGCTTTTTAATGTCCCTAAGGGTCAACTTGTACGGCTAAGGAGAAACTGCACCAACTTAGACACGTTCAAAGAACAAGCCGAAGCCATGGGTCAAAGATTTGTCGAGAAAGGATATAGTAATACATTTATAGAAAAGAATATAGTCGAAGTAACAGAGATGAACCGGGACGAACTGATAAGAGACAAAAATAAAAATCAATTACCATCCAAAAAACCATTGACATCTATCATCCTTGACTATAATGTACAACACAAGAAGATTGAAAGAATTATCAAAAGGCATTGGCACCTACTATTGGCAGACAAACAGCTACAAGATTCACTACCAAGAAATCCCAGATTCCTTTATAAAAGGGCACCAACCATACGGGATAAAATAGTAAAGAGCGTGCCAGATCCACCCAACAAACCATTCTCCTTCTTTACAATGAAAGGATTTTATCCTTGTAAACGATGTTTTGCATGCAAGAAAACAAAGAGACCAAATGAGAAAAAAACTAACTTCACATCCTCCAGCACGGGAGATACCTATGAAGTTAAAGACTTTATATGCTGCAACACCGAGGGGGCGGTATACGCCCTGGAGTGTAGTTGCGGCCTGCAGTATATAAGGCGTACAAAAAGACTTCTCAGGATCCGTATCAAAGAACACGTCCAAAATATAATAAAAGGGTTGGACAAACACAATGTATCTAAACACTTTTTATTGCATCACAATAAAGACCCCTCACAGCTCAAATTTTGGGGCATTGAGCCATATACTAGACACTGGCGGGGGGGGGGGGGGGCATAAGGTGAGGACACTAAGCCAATTAGAATCAAAATGGATTTTCACCTTGGATACTTTTGTGCCAAAAGGACTCAATGTGGAGTTCGACCTCAATTGTTTTCTCAGTGATTTTTAGTATATATTTATTTACATGATGGGGCATAGGTTGCCCCCGTTTAAAACTTCTCCTTTTAATTAAATCTCCCTCATACACACCAGAATAATTTTTTTCCCCTAACACTGTCTCATGTGCATATGTTTATATATATTTTTAGGATGTATGTTTCTATATATATATATATATATATATATATATATATATATAGTTTTAACAATATCTCTATCAATATCTTTATATCACCTGGTAGGAATAAATACATCTAGCATAGCCTCTAACGCAAACGTCTGCCTGATGTCCACCAGACCTAAATAATATTATTTCTCTGACATACCCAATTTTTTTAATGCACCGACAAGTGTATTTTAAATAGAATATTAATATATTTATTCCCATTTTATATTTCTAATACTGTTTTATTTATTGTCTCTATATATTTTAATCATAGTTTAAAGATAATTTGAATGTGATGCCCCCTCAACTCTGCAACATTGTTTGCGGTCATGTCCTTGCCATGTTGTGGTTCTGTCATCACAACATATCATTGCAAGGACTCCATGAACATGGCCGCCAACCTATCTTCAAATAAATCACAAGGAAATTGGCGGCGCAAGTATTGCTATCGCCACTTCCTTGTTGTTGTTTTTTACCACCAAAAATATGGCCGCCGCCATAACTTAGGACAGGATCTATAAGAAAATGGCCGCCAATGGAGATTAACATTGGGCTCCGGGAAAATGGCCGCCGTATCAATCTCTATACAAACAGTATTTAAAGACCATTGTATTGCCTTCCCATCATCCCCTGATGAAGTCACGTGACCGTGACGCCACGCGTAGGGACGGAGAGGCAGACAGTCAGACGGAGGCACACGAGCTCGCCGTTCGTTTGGGATAAGTGCATGTTTTATAATTTTTTATGTGAGTTTATGTAAGCAACCTTGTTACATTTATGCAATATTAAAGTACACACCTTTTAAAAACGTACTTCACGATCGAGACCCCACTTTTTTTCTTTCTAACCCGGCCATCGTTGGGAGATGTAAGCAACCTTTAAGATCCAGTATAAGTTATCCCATATGTGAGGAACAGCAGCATCCTGTTATAAAGGTTTCCCTATTGGACGCCAGGATCGCGTTAAAGGATTTTACTGACCCCCACTATACAAAAGCGGTTACCTCATTACCGCAAGGTAGGAGGCCACCCATTATTCTTAGTGTGACACCAGAAGTGAAGATCCAGACACCCCATCACCACAGCACCATTCACCTATATGAAATTGCAGGATTGTCACTTACAAGAAATTGATCTGCACGGGCACCACTTACCATTGTTCTTCTTCTCTGGATTTTTGGAGTTCAATTTGTGTTCCTTTGCTTATTGGACAATTTTCACTTTTCGTTACTTTTCGTTACTCATTGAACTTACTGCTTCACTTTAGCACTGTACTGCACTTTGTTTATTTAGCAGTCACATTAGTGCACTTATTATTTTACTGCAATTTGCAGGCGACTTCTTTCATTTATTCATTCTCACAGCATATTTGCACAGTAACATTCACCTTGGTATTTATTCACAGGTTTACTATATATATTTATTGTTTTTTACAGTTTTTATATATTTATATTTTTACTGATCTTATGGTTTTAGTATTTATACATCACTATAATTGATCAGTTGTATTTATTGTTTATTTTTTAACCTGTTTATTGATTGATAATTTCTTAGCCATTGTGCACTATAATTTATCATACTAGAAACAGCGCAGCACCAACCCCCCCCCCCCCCCCCCCCTTGATTTAGATCCTTTACTTATCAGGTTAGGATTAACCTGCGAGGTGCTTGCGATAGTTTCATTCACCTCCACACTCCTCCAGATTGGCAGCGCAGGAATACCCACTCTATAGATTCCTTGGGGTAAAAACGCTGAGAAAGGCGGGTTGTAGGCGATGGAGGTGTGTGGATCCTATCAGAAAATATCCACAACCGTTATTAATAATTATCTGTTTTATTCTTTCAGAGGTTCGATAATTACAAAAATGAGAAGGTTTTACCGATCAGTCTAGAGCCTTCATCAAGCAGTGAGCCGGCACAGTCCTCCCTCAGGTAAGTACAATGGGTTGTCTTTATAAGTTCTGAAGGGACTGCAGAGTTTATATTTGGAGGATCCATTACAGGGGTCTCCAAACTTTCTAACCAAAAGTCCTTCAGACTTCAGGGGGCCGGAATGTGGCCATCTGGAGTACAAAATGTCCTGGCGTCAGTGGGAGTAAAGCACCCCCCATCATTGGTGTCGTTGGGAGGAATTGTGCCCCATCATTGGTGTCATTGAGCCTCATGTGTTGGTGTCCATAGAAGGAATTGTGCCCCATCATTGGTGTTCATTGTTGGTGTCATTGGGAGGAATTGTGCCCCATCATTGGTGTCATAGAGCCCTATTTGTTGGTGTCAATAGGGGGAATTGTGCCCCAACATTGGTGTCATTGAGCCCCATGTGTTGGTGTCCATAGAAGGAATTGTGCCCCATCATTGGTGTCATTGGGCTCTATTGTTGGTGTCATTGGGAGGAATTGTGCCCCATCATTGGTGTTATTGGGCTCCATTGTGAGTGTCGTGAGTAATTGAGCCCCATCGTTGGTGTCGTTGAGCCCCATCGTTGGTGTCGTTGAGCCCCATCGTTGGTGTCGTTGAGCCCCATCGTTTGTGTCGTTGAGCCCCATCGTTTGTGTCGTTGAGCCCCATCGTTGGTGTCGTTGAGCCCCATCGTTGGTGTCGTTGAGCCCCATCGTTGGTGTCGTTGAGCCCCATCGTTGGTGTCGTTGAGCCCCATCGTTGGTGTCGTTGAGCCCCATCGTTGGTGTCGTTCGGAAGAATTGTGTCATTGGGCTCCATTGTTGGTGTCATTGGGAGTAATTGTGCCCCATCATTGGTGTCATTGAGCCTCATTGTTGGTGTCATTCGGAAGAATTGTGTCATTGGGCTCCATTGTGAGGGTCATTGGCAAGAATTGTGCCCCATAATTGGTGTCATTGAGCCCCATTTGTTGGTGTCAATAGGAATTGTGCCCCATCATTGGTGTCGGTGAATAAAATAGCACCCCAAGGGCTATTTTAAGTTCTGAAGGGACTGCAGAGTTTATATTTAGAGGATCTATTACAGGGGTCTCCAAACTTTCTAAAGAAAGGGCCGGTTTACTGTCCTTCAGACTTCAGGGGGCCGGACTGTGGCCATCTGGAGTACAAAATGTCCTGGCGTCAGTGGGAGTAAAGCACCCCCCATTATTGGTATCAGTGGGAGGAATAGTGTCCCATCATTGGTATCAGTGGGAGGAATAGTGCCCCATCATTGGTGTTGGTGGGAGGAATAGTGCCCCATCATTGGTATCAGTGGGAGGAATAGTGTCCCATCATTGGTGTCAGTGGGAGTAAAGCACCCCCCATTATTGGTATCAGTGGGAGGAATAGTGTCCCATCATTGGTATCAGTGGGATGAATAGTGTCCCATCATTGGTATCAGTGGGATGAATAGTGTCCCATCATTGGTATCAGTGGGATGAATAGTGTCCCATCATTGGTATCAGTGGGATGAATAGTGTCCCATCATTGGTATCAGTGGGAGGAATAGTGTCCCATCATTGGTATCAGTGGGAGGAATAGTGCCCCATCATTGGTGTCGGTGGGAGGAATAGTGTCCCATCATTGGTATCAGTGGGAGTAAAGCACCCCCATTATTGGTATCAGTGGGAGGAATAGTGTCCCATCATTGGTATCAGTGGGAGGAATAGTGTCCCATCATTGGTATCAGTGGGAGGAATAGTGCCCCATCATTGGTGTCAGTGGGAGGAATAGTGTCCCATCATTGGTATCAGTGGGAGGAATAGTGTCCCATCATTGGTATCAGTGAGAGGAATAGTGTCACGTACCTTGTGATGGGAGCCCAACGTGCAGGGAGCGGCCTCTCGTAAACCCCTGGCTCGAGAGCCCCTGATAGAGCAGACAGAGGCTCAGGAGGACAGGGGGCACAAGTGCCTGGCAGGTAAGCAGGATATTGGGTAGTTGCGGCAGCAGATGGTGCACGGCAAACTGGAACAGTCCGAAGATAGCTGGAAGGTGCACAGTAGGACTAATCAGAATGCAGACGGCAGGCAGATGTATAAAAGTCCCAGATCAGACTGCGGAAACAAGGTGGTGTATTGTAGTACAGGCTGAGGTGTGCTGTAGCTCAGGCACAGGTGCAGGGTAGTTCAGGCAGAGGTGCGCTATGATTCAGGCAGAGATGCACGGTGGCTTCAGGCAGGGTGCACTGTAGTTCAGGTGGAGGTGCCTTATAGTTCGAGCAGACCGATGGGTCGGACCAGCAGGCGACTAGGTACAGGGATGACCAAGAGAGTTGTCAGAGCAAGCTGAAGTCGGGGCGGGCAGCAATCGGGGTTAACAGAGACAAGCCGGATCAGATAACAGGAGTACAGGAATCAGAAGTCAATAGCAGGGGTCTCGGGAACGCTGTAGACCAGACAGCAAGAAGCAAGGTAGGCAGATAGTTTAAATACCTTGTTTGGCGCCAAATGCTGTCACCGCGCGCGCTCCCGCGAACGCACGCGCGCGCGCTCCCGTGAACGCGCACGCCCGCGCACGCCGATCGCGCTATTGTGCACGCGCATGCGCGGAGTGGACCTATGGAGTGTAGACAATCTCCTGGCGGCACTGTTGCCAGGCAGATTGTAAAAACGCCTTTCCTGACATTGCCCCCCCCAAGGGGCAGCCTCCGGATGCCCAACTGGGCCACTTTGTCTGGGTGAGATCTCTCAAAGTCCTTGATTAGCCTTTCCGCGTGGACATTCATCTCTGGCTCCCATGAGTTTTCTTCTGGGCCGTAACCCTTCCATTTCACCAGGTATTGGATCTGGTTTCGTCTTCGTCTACAACCCAGAATGGACTCAACCTCAAATTCCTCTTCTCCATCGATAAGCACGGGTTCGGGAGGATTGATGTCCCGATCTGTAAAGGGATCGGGGACCGTGGGCCTAAGCAGGGCTACATGAAAAACTGGGTGGATCCGGAAGGACTCAGGCAGTTTCAATTCGTAAGCTACCTCGTTAATCTTCCTTGTTATAGGGAAGGGACCCACGAATTTAGGGCCCAACTTCTTGGATGGGCATGCCAATTTTAGATTCAGGGTAGAGAGCCAAACTTGGTCCCCAGGTGCCAGGTTGAGCTCCCCTCTCCTCTTCCTGTCGAAAATTTGTGCCTTAGTCATGGTCTCCTGGAGAAGTTTATTGTTGGTGGAGAAGAAATTTAGAGTTTCCTGGGCGGCTGGTACCGGACATTCGGGCATGTTGTTAGATAGAAATAATGGGTGAAACCCGTAGTTTGCGAAAAATGGGGATTGCTTGATGGCAGAATGAACAGAGTTGTTGTAGGCAAACTCAGCAAGAGGCAAAAGAGGGGCCCAATCGTTCTGGGAGAAGCTTGAAAAGCAGCGCAGGTACTGCTCGAGCGTTTGATTGGTGCGTTCTGTTTGGCCGTTGGTTTGGGGATGGTATGCTGAGGAAAAGAACAGATCGATCTTCAGTGATTTACATAGTGCTCTCCAAAATCTTGATGTAAACTGTACCCCCCGGTCAGATGTAATGTTAGCAGGTACACCGTGCAGCCTTACTATTTCCCTGATGAAGATCTTTGCAGTCTCAGAGGCCGAGGGGACGCCCCTCATGGGTAGGAAATGGGCCATCTTGGAGAGTCTATCCACCACTACAAAGATGGTCGTAAAGTCTTCTGATGGAGGTAGTTCAACTATGAAGTCCATTGAGATCATCCTCCATGGCCTCTCCGGGACGGGTAGTGGTTTTAGTAACCCCCAGGCTCTGGTTTTGCTGTTTTTGTTCTGGATGCAGGTGGTACAAGATTCCACATAGCGCTTGCAATCTTGGGATAATCGTGGCCACCAGAATGTCCGCTGGAGAAGTTCGGAAGTTTTGTACACACCGAAGTGGCCGGCTAACTGGTGGTCATGACAGGATTTCAAGACGGCCACCCGAAGTTGTTGAGGTACAAAAATCTTGTCCTTGTTCCACAGCAGACCGTCTTTAGACTGTAGGGCAAGGCCAGGAACTGGGCATGGTCCTGAGGAGGCCTGTCTGATTTGGGACAGGAGGTCCTCTTGTAACAGGAGGAAGTTACCGGGAGGTAGAATGGTATCCGGAGGGGAAAGGACCTTAGATTCGGCAAACATCCGGGAAAGGGCGTCCGGTTTGGTGTTCTTTGATCCGGGTCGGTACGTGATGTGAAACGAAAATCGGGTAAAAAAGAGTGCCCACCTGGCCTGGCGTGGTCTCAGTCTCTTGGCAATCTTTAAGTATTCCAAGTTCTTATGGTCGGTATAGATCAGAATAGGATGTGCTGCTCCTTCCAGGAGGTAGCGCCATTCCTCAAGTGCGGACTTTATTGCCAGAAGTTCCCTGTCCCCGACGTCGTAGTTTTTCTCGGCCTCTGTTAGTTTACGGGAGAAGAAGGCTACTGGATGCAATGCGGCCTTTGGGCCTTGTCTCTGGGAAAGTATTGCTCCAACTGCCACTTCAGAGGCATCCACCTCCAAGATGTAAGGTAAGGCCGGGTTAGGGTGCTTTAGGACAGAGGCCGAGATGAACAGATTCTTAAGGTTAGCGAAGGCGGCCTGAGCTTCGGGGGACCAGTGAAACCGGTTACCTTGTTTAGTTAAGTTGGTAATGGGGGCAATGATAGAGGAGAATCCTTTAATGAATTTCCGGTAGAAGTTCGCAAAGCCCACGAAGCGTTGGATCCCCTTCTTATCGCTGGGGGCTGGCCAATCCAGAATGGCCGTGACCTTCTGAGGGTCCATCTTAATACCCTCTACCGAAATGATTAGCCCTAGGAACTGAATATCTTGTTGTTCGAATGCACATTTCTCGGGCTTGGCGTACAAACCATGTTGGCGAAGTCGGGCCAATACCTTCCGGACGTGTTCACGATGGTCGGTTAAGGTGGAAGAGAAGACCAGGATATCGTCTAGGTAGACGATAACGAACAGATCTAGGTAGTCTCTAAAAATATCGTTTATGAAATGTTGGAACGTGGCAGGGGCATTGCATAGCCCGAAGGGCATGACCAGGTATTCAAAGTGCCCGAATCTGGTGCGAAACGCTGTTTTCCATTCATCACCGCTCCGAATGCGGACTAAGTTGTAGGCGCCGCGGAGGTCCAGTTTAGTGAAAATGGCTGCTGTCCCAAGTCTTTGAAAAAGTTCGGGTACTAATGGCAGGGGATACCTATTTTTAATAGTTATTTTATTCAGGGCTCTGTAATCCACACAGGGGCGTAGGGAGTGGTCCTTCTTTTCTACAAAGAATATACCGGCTCCGGCAGGAGAGGTGGAGGGACGTATGAATCCCTTCTCTAAGTTGTCATCCAGATACGTCTTGAGAGTTCCAAGCTCTAGTTCAGATAAGGGGAAAATTCTACCAAAAGGGACCTCTGCCCCCGGAAGAAGGGCAATAGGGCAATCGTAGGGCCTGTGCGGAGGTAGAGTCTCCGCGCCCTTCTTGCTAAAGACATCTAGAAAGTTGTGATAGGCCTCCGGGACCAGCCGCCGGTTCTCCATATCACTCCCCAGACAAAGTAATGGGGACGAGGTGTCGGATGGTGCTGGAAAACAGTGTTCACGGCAATAGAGAGATGGAAAGCGAACCTCTCCAGTGTTCCAGTCGATCTGAGGATTATGAGCTTTTAGCCATGGTATCCCCAAGATAATTGGGAAGAGAGGGGATTCTATAATGTCCAAGCACAATAGTTCTTGATGCTTGTCCGCAGTGGTTGTGCGCAGGGGAATAGTCTGCTGTGTCACTGGTCCTGATCTGATGGCCGATCCGTCGGCAAGGTGGACCGTGAGTTCTTTAGGTCTGGGCCTCAAAGGGACTTGATGTTTCAAGGCGAAGGAAAGGTCCATGAAGCCGCTGCAGGCACCGGAGTCAATAATGGCGGGAGTCCGGATGTTCCTTCCTGGGAGCTGTAGAGAGATGGAAACGATCAGGTGAGCGGAATGGTTAGGCAGAACAGGCGAGACAGTAGAGGAGAGGTGGCACTTACGCAGTTTAGCGGGGCACATCCTCACGTAATGTCCTGAGTCCCCGCAGTAGAGGCAGAGGTTGTGAACCCGGCGTCGCTGGCGCTCCTCCGGAGTAAGTGAAGGTCGGATCAACCCCAGTTGCATGGGTTCAGAGGCATCGGTAGTGGAGCGTGGGGAGGTCGAAGAAGCGGAATGAGGAGGATAGGGTACCCGTGGCAACATCCATACTGGACGGGATGGTCCCGCTGACCGTTCAGCTCTACGCTCCCTTAGTCGCCTGTCGATCTGAATAGCTTGAAGGATCAAGGCATCGAGCGTGTTCGGTATACCGACCCGGGCCAACTCGTCCTTTAAGGGCTCAGATAGTCCCAGCCTGAATTGGTGTCGCAGGGCGGCGTCGTTCCAGCTGGTATCGGCGCTCCAGCGCCTAAAGTCCGATACATAGTCTTCAGCGGCTCTGCGACCCTGCTGGAGAGAGCATAATGCTGCTTCGGCGGTAGCGGCCAGTTGAGGGTCCTCATAGAGGAGGTCCATGGCCTGGAGGAAAGTACTTAGTTGGTCAAGGCAGGTGTTTTTCTGTTCCAGGAGGCGGTGTGCCCAGGCCTGAGGTTCACCGGACAATAGGGCTATGACAAAGCCCACCTTGGTAGATTCCAGGGAGAAGGTCCTGGGCTGTAGCGCGAAGAAAAGTTCGCAGGCGTTACGAAAGGCCCTGTACTTGCCGCGGTCCCCAGAGAACCTCTCCGGAGTAGGGACCCTGGGTTCAGGTGGCAACATGACAACCGACGGTGCAGGTGAGGTACCTGATGCGACAGGTGCTGAGGTAGCCAGGGTCTGGACACGCTCCTCTAGCCGGGTATATCCCTCTTGCAAACTCCTGACTGCAGCAGTAAGTCCGTCCAGGTGGCGGCATAGTTCCTCCATGGGAGAGGCCCCCTGCGTAGGCTCCGACATGGCTGTCTGGTACTGTCACGTACCTTGTGATGGGAGCCCAACGTGCAGGGAGCGGCCTCTCGTAAACCCCTGGCTCGAGAGCCCCTGATAGAGCAGACAGAGGCTCAGGAGGACAGGGGGCACAAGTGCCTGGCAGGTAAGCAGGATATTGGGTAGTTGCGGCAGCAGATGGTGCACGGCAAACTGGAACAGTCCGAAGATAGCTGGAAGGTGCACAGTAGGACTAATCAGAATGCAGACGGCAGGCAGATGTATAAAAGTCCCAGATCAGACTGCGGAAACAAGGTGGTGTATTGTAGTACAGGCTGAGGTGTGCTGTAGCTCAGGCACAGGTGCAGGGTAGTTCAGGCAGAGGTGCGCTATGATTCAGGCAGAGATGCACGGTGGCTTCAGGCAGGGTGCACTGTAGTTCAGGTGGAGGTGCCTTATAGTTCGAGCAGACCGATGGGTCGGACCAGCAGGCGACTAGGTACAGGGATGACCAAGAGAGTTGTCAGAGCAAGCCGAAGTCGGGGCGGGCAGCAATCGGGGTTAACAGAGACAAGCCGGATCAGATAACAGGAGTACAGGAATCAGAAGTCAATAGCAGGGGTCTCGGGAACGCTGTAGACCAGACAGCAAGAAGCAAGGTAGGCAGATAGTTTAAATACCTTGTTTGGCGCCAAATGCTGTCACCGCGCGCGCTCCCGCGAACGCATGCGCGCGCGCTCCCGTGAACGCGCACGCCCGCGCACGCCGATCGCGCTATTGTGCACGCGCATGCGCGGAGTGGACCTATGGAGTGTAGACAATCTCCTGGCGGCACTGTTGCCAGGCAGATTGTAAAAACGCCTTTCCTGACAAATAGTGTCCCATCATTGGTATCAGTGGGAGGAATAGTGTCCCATCATTGGTATCAGTGGGAGGAATAGTGTCCCATCATTGGTATCAGTGGGAGGAATAGTGTCCCATCATTGGTGTCAGTGGGAGGAATAGTGACCCATCATTGGTATCAGTGGGAGGAATAGTGTCCCATCATTGGTATCAGTGGGAGTAAAGCACCCCCATTATTGGTATCAGTGGGAGGAATAGTGTCCCATCATTGGTATCAGTGGGAGGAATAGTGTCCCATCATTGGTATCAGTGGGAGGAATAGTGTCCCATCATTGGTATCAGTGGGAGGAATAGTGACCCATCATTGGTATCAGTGGGAGGAATAGTGTCCCATCATTGGTATCAGTGAGAGGAATAGTGTCCCATCATTGGTATCAGTGGGAGGAATAGTGTCCCATCATTGGTATCAGTGAGAGGAATAGTGTCCCATCATTGGTATCAGTGGGAGGAATAGTGTCCCATCATTGGTATCAGTGGGAGGAATAGTGTCCCATCATTGGTATCAGTGGGAGTAAAGCACCCCCATTATTGGTATCAGTGGGAGGAATAGTGTCCCATCATTGGTGTCAGTGGGAGGAATAGTGACCCATTATTGGTATCAGTGGGAGGAATAGTGTCCCATCATTGGTATCAGTGGGAGGAATAGTGTCCCATCATTGGTATCAGTGGGAGGAATAGTGTCCCATTATTGGTATCAGTGGGAGGAATAGTGTCCCATCATTGGTATCAGTGGGAGGAATAGTGTCCCATCATTGGTATCAGTGAGAGGAATAGTGTCCCATCATTGGTATCAGTGGGAGGAATAGTGTCCCATCATTGGTATCAGTGGGAGGAATAGTGTCCCATCATTGGTATCAGTGGGAGGAATAGTGTCCCATCATTGGTATCAGTGGGAGGAATAGTGCCCCATCATTGGTGTCAGTGGGAGGAATAGTGACCCATCATTGGTGTCAGTGGGAGGAATAGTGTCCCATTATTGGTATCAGTGGGAGTAAAGCACCCCCATTATTGGTATCAGTGGGAGGAATAGTGTCCCATCATTGGTATCAGTGGGAGGAATAGTGCCCCATCATTGGTATCAGTGAGAGGAATAGTGCCCCATCATTGGTGTCAGTGGGAGGAATAGTGTCCCATCATTGGTATCAGTGGGAGTAAAGCACCCCCATTATTGGTATCAGTGGGAGGAATAGTGCCCCATCATTGGTATCAGTGAGAGGAATAGTGTCCCATCATTGGTATCAGTGGGAGGAATAGTGACCCATCATTGGTGTCGGTGGGAGGAATAGTGTCCCATCATTGGTATCAGTGGGAGGAATAGTGACCCATCATTGGTGTCGGTGGGAGGAATAGTGTCCCATCATTGGTATCAGTGAGAGGAATAGTGTCCCATCATTGGTATCAGTGGGAGGAATAGTGTCCCATCATTGGTATCAGTGGGAGGAATAGTGACCCATCATTGGTGTCGGTGGGAGGAATAGTGCCCCATCATTGGTATCAGTGGGAGGAATAGTGTCCCATCATTGGTATCAGTGGGAGTAAAGCACCCCCATTATTGGTATCAGTGGGAGGAATAGTGTCCCATCATTGGTATCAGTGGGAGGAATAGTGTCCCATCATTGGTATCAGTGGGAGGAATAGTGTCCCATCATTGGTATCAGTGGGAGGAATAGTGTCCCATCATTGGTATCAGTGGGATGAATAGTGCCCCATCATTGGTATCAGTGGGATGAATAGTGTCCCATCATTGGTATCAGTGGGATGAATAGTGTCCCATCATTGGTGTCAGTGGGAGGAATAGTGTCCCATCATTGGTATCAGTGGGAGGAATAGTGCCCCATCATTGGTATCAGTGGGAGGAATAGTGTCCCATCATTGGTATCAGTGGGAGGAATAGTGTCCCATCATTGGTATCAGTGGGAGGAATAGTGTCCCATCATTGGTGTCAGTGGGAGGAATAGTGTCCCATCATTGGTGTCAGTGGGAGGAATAGTGTCCCATCATTGGTATCAGTGGGAGGAATAGTGTCCCATCATTGGTATCAGTGGGAGGAATAGTGTCCCATCATTGGTATCAGTGGGAGGAATAGTGTCCCATCATTGGTATCAGTGGGAGGAATAGTGTCCCATCATTGGTATCAGTGGGAGGAATAGTGTCCCATCATTGGTATCAGTGGGAGGAATAGTGTCCCATCATTGGTATCAGTGGGAGGAATAGTGCCCCATCATTGGTATCAGTGGGAGGAATAGTGTCCCATCATTTATCAGTGGGAGGAATAGTGTCCCATCATTGGTATCAGTGGGAGGAATAGTGTCCCATCATTGGTATCAGTGGGAGGAATAGTGTCCCATCATTGGTATCAGTGGGAGGAATAGTGTCCCATCATTGGTATCAGTGGGATGAATAGTGCCCCATCATTGGTATCAGTGGGATGAATAGTGTCCCATCATTGGTATCAGTGGGATGAATAGTGTCCCATCATTGGTGTCAGTGGGAGGAATAGTGTCCCATCATTGGTATCAGTGGGAGGAATAGTGCCCCATCATTGGTATCAGTGGGAGGAATAGTGTCCCATCATTGGTATCAGTGGGAGGAATAGTGTCCCATCATTGGTATCAGTGGGAGGAATAGTGTCCCATCATTGGTGTCAGTGGGAGGAATAGTGTCCCATCATTGGTGTCAGTGGGAGGAATAGTGTCCCATCATTGGTATCAGTGGGAGGAATAGTGTCCCATCATTGGTATCAGTGGGAAGAATAGTGCCCCATCTTTGGTATCAGTGGGAAGAATAGTGTCCCATCATTGGTGTCAGTGGGAGGAATAGTGTCCCATCATTGGTATCAGTGGGAGGAATAGTGTCCCATCATTGGTATCAGTGGGAGGAATAGTGTCCCATCATTGGTATCAGTGGGAGGAATAGTGCCCCATCTTTGGTATCAGTGGGAGGAATAGTGTCCCATCATTGGTATCAGTGGGAGGAATAGTGTCCCATCGTTTATCAGTGGGAGGAATAGTGTCCCATCATTGGTATCAGTGGGAGGAATAGTGTCCCATCATTGGTGTCAGTGGGAGGAATAGTGTCCCATCATTGGTGTCAGTGGGAGGAATAGTGTCCCATCATTGGTATCAGTGGGAGGAATAGTGTCCCATCATTGGTGTCAGTGGAAGGAATAGTGTCCCATCATTGGTATCAGTGAAAGGAATAGTGTCCCATCATTGGTATCAGTGGGAGGAATAGTGTCCCATCATTGGTATCAGTGGGAGGAATAGTGTCCCATCGTTTATCAGTGGGAGGAATAGTGTCCCATCATTGGTGTCAGTGGGAGGAATAGTGCCCCATCATTGGTATCAGTGGGAGGAATAGTGTCCCATCATTGGTGTCAGTGGGGGGAATAGTGTCCCATCATTGGTGTCAGTGGGAGGAATAGTGTCCCATCATTGGTGTCAGTGGGAGGAATAGTGTCCCATCATTTATCAGTGGGAGGAATAGTGCCCCATCATTGGTATCAGTGAAAGGAATAGTGTCCCATCATTGGTATCAGTGGGAAGAATAGTGTCCCATCATTGGTATCAGTGGGAAGAATAGTGTCCCATCATTGGTGTCAGTGGGAGGAATAGTGTCCCATCATTGGTATCAGTGGGAGGAATAGTGTCCCATCATTGGTGTCAGTGGGAGGAATAGTGTCCCATCATTGGTATCAGTGGGGGGAATAGTGTCCCATCATTGGTATCAGTGGGAGGAATAGTGTCCCATCATTGGTATCTGTGGGAGGAATAGTGTCCCATCATTGGTATCAGTGAAAGGAATAGTGTCCCATCATTGGTATCAGTGGGAGGAATAGTGTCCCATCATTGGTGTCAGTGGGAGGAATAGTGTCCCATCATTTATCAGTGGGAGGAATAGTGTCCCATCATTGGTATCAGTGGGAGGAATAGTGTCCCATCATTGGTATCAGTGGGAGGAATAGTGTCCCATCATTGGTGTCAGTGGGAGGAATAGTGTCCCCATCATTGGTATCAGTGGGAGGAATAGTGCCCCATCTTTGGTATCAGTGGGAGGAATAGTGTCCCATCATTGGTATCAGTGGGAGGAATAGTGTCCCATCATTTATCAGTGGGAGGAATAGTGTCCCATCATTGGTATCAGTGGGAGGAATAGTGCCCCATCTTTGGTATCAGTGGGAGGAATAGTGTCCCATCATTGGTATCAGTGGGAGGAATAGTGTCCCATCATTGGTATCAGTGGGAGGAATAGTGTCCCATCATTGGTATCAGTGGGAGGAATAGTGTCCCATCATTGGTATCAGTGGGAGGAATAGTGTCCCATCATTGGTGTCAGTGGGTGGAATAGTGTCCCATCATTGGTATCAGTGGGAGGAATAGTGTCCCATCATTGGTGTCAGTGGGAGGAATAGTGTCCCATCATTGGTATCAGTGGGAGGAATAGTGTCCCATCATTGGTGTCAGTGGGAGGAATAGTGTCCCATCATTGGTATCAGTGGGAGGAATAGTGCCCCATCATTGGTATCAGTGGGAGGAATAGTGTCCCATCATTGGTGTCAGTGGGAGGAATAGTGTCCCATCGTTGGTGTCAGTGGGAGGAATAGTGTCCCATCATTGGTATCAGTGGGAGGAATAGTGCCCCATCTTTGGTATCAGTGGGAGGAATAGTGTCCCATCATTGGTATCAGTGGGAGGAATAGTGTCCCATCATTGGTATCAGTGGGAGGAATAGTGTCCCATCATTGGTATCAGTGGGAGGAATAGTGTCCCATCATTGGTGTCAGTGGGAGGAATAGTGTCCCATCATTGGTATCAGTGGGAGGAATAGTGTCCCATCATTGGTATCAGTGGGAGGAATAGTGTCCCATCATTGGTATCAGTGGAAGGAATAGTGTCCCATCATTGGTGTCAGTGGGAGGAATAGTGTCCCATCATTGGTATCAGTGGGAGGAATAGTGCCCCATCATTGGTATCAGTGGGAGGAATAGTGTCCCATCATTGGTGTCAGTGGGAGGAATAGTGTCCCATCATTGGTATCAGTGGGAGGAATAGTGTCCCATCATTGGTATCAGTGGGAGGAATAGTGTCCCATCATTGGTATCAGTGGGAGGAATAGTGTCCCATCATTGGTATCAGTGGGAGGAATAGTGTCCCATCATTGGTGTCAGTGGGAGGAATAGTGTCCCATCATTGGTGTCAGTAGGAGGAATAGTGTCCCATCATTGGTATCAGTGGGAGGAATAGTGTCCCATCATTGGTGTCAGTGGGAGGAATAGTGTCCCATCATTGGTATCAGTAGGAGGAATAGTGTCCCATCATTGGTATCAGTGGGAGGAATAGTGTCCCATCATTGGTATCAGTGGGAGGAATAGTGTCCCATCATTGGTGTCAGTGGGAGGAATAGTGTCCCATCATTGGTATCAGTGGGAGGAATAGTGTCCCATCATTGGTGTCAGTGGGAGGAATAGTGCCCCATCATTGGTATCAGTGGGAGGAATAGTGTCCCATCATTGGTATCAGTGGGTGGAATAGTGTCCCATCATTGGTGTCAGTGGGAGGAATAGTGTCCCATCATTGGTATCAGTGGGTGGAATAGTGTCCCATCATTGGTGTCAGTGGGAGGAATAGTGTCCCATCATTGGTATCAGTGGGTGGAATAGTGTCCCATCATTGGTGTCAGTGGGAGGAATAGTGACCCATCATTGGTGTCAGTGGGAGGAATAGTGTCCCATCATTGGTATCAGTGGGTGGAATAGTGTCCCATCATTGGTGTCAGTGGGAGGAATAGTGTCCCATCATTGGTATCAGTGGGTGGAATAGTGTCCCATCATTGGTGTCAGTGGGAGGAATAGTGTCCCATCATTGGTATCAGTGGGAGGAATAGTGTCCCATCATTGGTGTCAGTGGGAGGAATAGTGTCCCATCATTTATCAGTGGGAGGAATAGTGTCCCATCATTGGTGTCAGTGGGAGGAATAGTGTCCCATCATTGGTATCAGTGGGAGGAATAGTGTCCCATCATTGGTATCAGTGGGAGGAATAGTGTCCCATCATTGGTATCAGTGGGAGGAATAGTGTCCCATCATTTATCAGTGGGAGGAATAGTGTCCCATCATTGGTATCAGTGGGAGGAATAGTGCCCCATCTTTGGTATCAGTGGGAGGAATAGTGTCCCATCATTTATCAGTGGGAGGAATAGTGTCCCATCATTGGTGTCAGTGGGAGGAATAGTGTCCCATCATTGGTATCAGTGGGAGGAATAGTGTCCCATCATTGGTATCAGTGGGAGGAATAGTGTCCCATCATTGGTATCAGTGGGAGGAATAGTGTCCCATCATTGGTATCAGTGGGAGGAATAGTGCCCCATCATTGGTATCAGTGGGAGGAATAGTGTCCCATCATTGGTATCAGTGGGAGGAATAGTGTCCCATCATTGGTGTCAGTAGGAGGAATAGTGTCCCATCATTGGTATCAGTGGGAGGAATAGTGTCCCATCATTGGTATCAGTGGGAGGAATAGTGTCCCATCATTGGTATCAGTGGGAGGAATAGTGTCCCATCATTGGTATCAGTGGGAGGAATAGTGTCCCATCATTGGTATCAGTGGGAGGAATAGTGTCCCATCATTGGTATCAGTGGGAGGAATAGTGTCCCATCATTGGTGTCAGTAGGAGGAATAGTGTCCCATCATTGGTATCAGTGGGAGGAATAGTGTCCCATCATTGGTATCAGTGGGAGGAATAGTGTCCCATCATTGGTATCAGTGGGAGGAATAGTGTCCCATCATTGGTATCAGTGGGAGGAATAGTGCCCCATCATTGGTATCAGTGGGAGGAATAGTGTCCCATCATTGGTATCAGTGGGAGGAATAGTGTCCCATCATTGGTGTCAGTGGGTGGAATAGTGTCCCATCATTGGTATCAGTGGGAGGAATAGTGTCCCATCATTGGTGTCAGTGGGAGGAATAGTGTCCCATCATTGGTATCAGTGGGAGGAATAGTGTCCCATCATTGGTGTCAGTGGGAGGAATAGTGTCCCATCATTGGTATCAGTGGGAGGAATAGTGCCCCATCATTGGTATCAGTGGGAGGAATAGTGTCCCATCATTGGTGTCAGTGGGAGGAATAGTGTCCCATCGTTGGTGTCAGTGGGAGGAATAGTGTCCCATCATTGGTATCAGTGGGAGGAATAGTGCCCCATCTTTGGTATCAGTGGGAGGAATAGTGTCCCATCATTGGTATCAGTGGGAGGAATAGTGTCCCATCATTGGTATCAGTGGGAGGAATAGTGTCCCATCATTGGTATCAGTGGGAGGAATAGTGTCCCATCATTGGTGTCAGTGGGAGGAATAGTGTCCCATCATTGGTATCAGTGGGAGGAATAGTGTCCCATCATTGGTATCAGTGGGAGGAATAGTGTCCCATCATTGGTATCAGTGGAAGGAATAGTGTCCCATCATTGGTGTCAGTGGGAGGAATAGTGTCCCATCATTGGTATCAGTGGGAGGAATAGTGCCCCATCATTGGTATCAGTGGGAGGAATAGTGTCCCATCATTGGTATCAGTGGGAGGAATAGTGTCCCATCATTGGTATCAGTGGGAGGAATAGTGTCCCATCATTGGTGTCAGTGGGAGGAATAGTGTCCCATCATTGGTGTCAGTAGGAGGAATAGTGTCCCATCATTGGTATCAGTGGGAGGAATAGTGTCCCATCATTGGTGTCAGTGGGAGGAATAGTGTCCCATCATTGGTATCAGTAGGAGGAATAGTGTCCCATCATTGGTATCAGTGGGAGGAATAGTGTCCCATCATTGGTATCAGTGGGAGGAATAGTGTCCCATCATTGGTGTCAGTGGGAGGAATAGTGTCCCATCATTGGTATCAGTGGGAGGAATAGTGTCCCATCATTGGTGTCAGTGGGAGGAATAGTGCCCCATCATTGGTATCAGTGGGAGGAATAGTGTCCCATCATTGGTATCAGTGGGTGGAATAGTGTCCCATCATTGGTGTCAGTGGGAGGAATAGTGTCCCATCATTGGTATCAGTGGGTGGAATAGTGTCCCATCATTGGTGTCAGTGGGAGGAATAGTGTCCCATCATTGGTATCAGTGGGTGGAATAGTGTCCCATCATTGGTGTCAGTGGGAGGAATAGTGACCCATCATTGGTGTCAGTGGGAGGAATAGTGTCCCATCATTGGTATCAGTGGGTGGAATAGTGTCCCATCATTGGTGTCAGTGGGAGGAATAGTGTCCCATCATTGGTATCAGTGGGTGGAATAGTGTCCCATCATTGGTGTCAGTGGGAGGAATAGTGTCCCATCATTGGTGTCAGTGGGAGGAATAGTGCCCCATCATTGGTGTCAGTAGGAGGAATAGTGTCCCATCATTGGTATCAGTGGGAGGAATAGTGTCCCATCATTGGTGTCAGTGGGAGGAATAGTGTCCCATCATTGGTGTCAGTGGGAGGAATAGTGTCCCATCATTGGTATCAGTGGGAGGAATAGTGTCCCATCATTGGTATCAGTGGGAGGAATAGTGTCCCATCATTGGTATCAGTGGGAGGAATAGTGTCCCATCATTGGTGTCAGTGGGAGGAATAGTGTCCCATCATTGGTATCAGTGGGAGGAATAGTGTCCCATCATTGGTATCAGTGGGAGGAATAGTGTCCCATCATTGGTATCAGTGGAAGGAATAGTGTCCCATCATTGGTGTCAGTGGGAGGAATAGTGTCCCATCATTGGTATCAGTGGGAGGAATAGTGCCCCATCATTGGTATCAGTGGGAGGAATAGTGTCCCATCATTGGTATCAGTGGGAGGAATAGTGTCCCATCATTGGTATCAGTGGGAGGAATAGTGTCCCATCATTGGTGTCAGTGGGAGGAATAGTGTCCCATCATTGGTGTCAGTAGGAGGAATAGTGTCCCATCATTGGTATCAGTGGGAGGAATAGTGTCCCATCATTGGTGTCAGTGGGAGGAATAGTGTCCCATCATTGGTATCAGTAGGAGGAATAGTGTCCCATCATTGGTATCAGTGGGAGGAATAGTGTCCCATCATTGGTATCAGTGGGAGGAATAGTGTCCCATCATTGGTGTCAGTGGGAGGAATAGTGTCCCATCATTGGTATCAGTGGGAGGAATAGTGTCCCATCATTGGTGTCAGTGGGAGGAATAGTGCCCCATCATTGGTATCAGTGGGAGGAATAGTGTCCCATCATTGGTATCAGTGGGTGGAATAGTGTCCCATCATTGGTGTCAGTGGGAGGAATAGTGTCCCATCATTGGTATCAGTGGGTGGAATAGTGTCCCATCATTGGTGTCAGTGGGAGGAATAGTGTCCCATCATTGGTATCAGTGGGTGGAATAGTGTCCCATCATTGGTGTCAGTGGGAGGAATAGTGACCCATCATTGGTGTCAGTGGGAGGAATAGTGTCCCATCATTGGTATCAGTGGGTGGAATAGTGTCCCATCATTGGTGTCAGTGGGAGGAATAGTGTCCCATCATTGGTATCAGTGGGTGGAATAGTGTCCCATCATTGGTGTCAGTGGGAGGAATAGTGTCCCATCATTGGTGTCAGTGGGAGGAATAGTGCCCCATCATTGGTGTCAGTGAAAGGAATAGTGCTCCATCATTGGTATCAGTGGGAGGAATAGTGTCCCATCATTGGTGTCAGTGGGAGGAATGGTGCCCCATCATTGGTGTCGGTGGGAGGAATGGTGCCCCATCATTGGTGTCGGTGGGAGGAATAGTGTCCCATCATTGGTATCAGTGGGAGGAATAGTGTCCCATCATTGGTATCAGTGGGGAGGAATAGTGCCCCATCATTGGTATCAGTGGGGAGGAATAGTGCCCCATCATTGGTGTCAGTGGGAGGAATAGTGTCCCATCATTGGTGTCAGTGGGAGGAATAGTGCCCCATCATTGGTATCAGTGGGAGGAATAGTGTCCCATCATTGGTGTCAGTGGGAGGAATAGTGTCCCATCATTGGTGTCGGTGGGAGGAATAGTGCCCCATCATTGGTGTCAGTGGGAGGAATAGTGTCCCATCATTGGTGTCAGTGGGAGGAATAGTGTCCCATCATTGGTGTCAGTGGGAGGAATAGTGCCCCATCATTGGTATCAGTGGGAGGAATAGTGTCCCATCATTGGTGTCAGTGGGAGGAATAGTGTCCCATCATTGGTATCAGTGGGAGGAATGGTGCCCCATCATTGGTGTCAGTGGGAGGAATGGTGCCCCATCATTGGTATCAGTGGGAGGAATAGTGTCCCATCATTGGTGTCAGTGGGAGGAATAGTGCCCCATCATTGGTGTCAGTGGGAGGAATAGTGTCCCATCATTGGTGTCAGTGGGAGGAATAGTGTCCCATCATTGGTGTCAGTGGGAGGAATAGTGTCCCATCATTGGTGTCAGTGGGAGGAATAGTGTCCCATCATTGGTATCGGTGGAAGGAATAGTGTCCCATCATTGGTATCAGTGGGAGGAATAGTGTCCCATCATTGGTGTCAGTGGGAGGAATGGTGCCCCATCATTGGTGTCAGTGGGAGGAATGGTGCCCCATCATTGGTATCAGTGGGAGGAATAGTGTCCCATCATTGGTGTCAGTGGGAGGAATGGTGCCCCATCATTGGTATCAGTGGGAGGAATGGTGCCCCATCATTGGTGTCGGTGGGAGGAATAGTGCCCCATCATTGGTATCGGTGGAAGGAATAGTGTCCCATCATTGGTGTCAGTAGGAGGAATAGTGTCCCATCATTGGTGTCAGTGGGAGGAATAGTGTCCCATCATTGGTGTCAGTGGGAGGAATAGTGTCCCATCATTGGTGTCAGTGGGAGGAATAGTGTCCCATCATTGGTGTCAGTGGGAGGAATAGTACCCCATCATTGGTGTCAGTGGGAGGAATAGTGCCCCATCATTGGTATCAGTAGGAGGAATAGTGTCCCATCATTGGTGTCAGTGGGAAGAATAGTGTCCCATCATTGGTGTCAGTGGGAGGAATAGTGTCCCATCATTGGTGTCAGTGGGAGGAATAGTACCCCATCATTGGTGTCAGTGGGAGGAATAGTGTCCCATCATTGGTGTCAGTGGGAGGAATAGTGCCCCATCATTGGTGTCAGTGGGAGGAATAGTGTCCCATCATTGGTGTCAGTGGGAGGAATGGTGCCCCATCATTGGTATCAGTGGGAGGAATGGTGCCCCATCATTGGTGTCGGTGGGAGGAATAGTGCCCCATCATTGGTATCGGTGGAAGGAATAGTGTCCCATCATTGGTATCGGTGGGAGGAATAGTGTCCCATCATTGGTGTCGGTGGGAGGAATGGTGCCCCATCATTGGTGTCAGTGGGAGGAATGGTGCCCCATCATTGGTATCAGTGGGAGGAATAGTGTCCCATCATTGGTGTCAGTGGGAGGAATGGTGCCCCATCATTGGTGTCAGTGGGAGGAATGGTGCCCCATCATTGGTGTCGGTGGGAGGAATAGTGTCCCATCATTGGTATCGGTGGGAGGAATAGTGTCCCATCATTGGTGTCAGTGGGAGGAATAGTGTCCCATCATTGGTATCAGTGGGAGGAATGGTGCCCCATCATTGGTGTCAGTGGGAGGAATGGTGCCCCATCATTGGTATCAGTGGGAGGAATAGTGTCCCATCATTGGTGTCAGTGTGAGGAATAGTGCCCCATCATTGGTGTCAGTGGGAGGAATAGTGTCCCATCATTGGTGTCAGTGGGAGGAATGGTGCCCCATCATTGGTGTCAGTGGGAGGAATAGTGCCCCATCATTGGTATTAGTGGGGGGAATAGTGTCCCATCATTGGTATTAGTGGGGGGAATAGTGCCCCATCATTGGTATCAGTGGGAGGAATAGTGCCCCATCATTGGTGTCAGTGGGAGGAATAGTGTCCCATCATTGGTGTCAGTGGGAGGAATAGTGTCCCATCATTGGTATCAGTGGATGGAATAGTGTCCCATCATTGGTGTCAGTGGGAGGAATAGTGCCCCATCATTGGTGTCAGTGGGAGGAATAGTGTCCCATCATTGGTATCAGTGGGAGGAATGGTGCCCCATCATTGGTGTCAGTGGGAGGAATGGTGCCCCATCATTGGTATCAGTGGGAGGAATAGTGTCCCATCATTGGTGTCAGTGGGAGGAATGGTGCCCCATCATTGGTGTCAGTGGGAGGAATGGTGCCCCATCATTGGTGTCAGTGGGAGGAATGGTGCCCCATCATTGGTATCAGTGGGAGGAATAGTGTCCCATCATTGGTGTCAGTGGGAGGAATGGTGCCCCATCATTGGTGTCAGTGGGAGGAATGGTGCCCCATCATTGGTGTCGGTGGGAGGAATAGTGCCCCATCATTGGTATCGGTGGAAGGAATAGTGTCCCATCATTGGTATCAGTGGGAGGAATAGTGTCCCATCATTGGTGTCAGTGAAAGGAATAGTGTCCCATCGTTGGTGTCAGTGGGAGGAATAGTGTCCCATCATTGGTATCAGTGGGAGGAATAGTACCCCATCATTGGTATCAGTTGGAGGAATAGTGACCCATCATTGGTATCAGTGGGAGGAATAGTGTCCCATCATTGGTATCAGTGGGAGGAATGGTGCCCCATCATTGGTGTCAGTGGGAGGAATAGTGCCCCATCATTGGTATTAGTGGGGGGAATAGTGTCCCATCATTGGTATTAGTGGGGGGAATAGTGCCCCATCATTGGTATCAGTGGGAGGAATAGTGCCCCATCATTGGTGTCAGTGGGAGGAATAGTGTCCCATCATTGGTGTCAGTGGGAGGAATAGTGTCCCATCATTGGTATCAGTGGATGGAATAGTGTCCCATCATTGGTGTCAGTGGGAGGAATAGTGTCCCATCATTGGTGTCAGTGGGAGGAATAGTGTCCCATCATTGGTGTCAGTGGGAGGAATAGTGTCCCATCATTGGTGTCAGTGGGAGGAATAGTGCCCCATCATTGGTGTCAGTGGGAGGAATAGTGTCCCATCATTGGTGTCAGTGGGAGGAATGGTGCCCCATCATTGGTATCAGTGGGAGGAATGGTGCCCCATCATTGGTGTCGGTGGGAGGAATAGTGCCCCATCATTGGTATCGGTGGAAGGAATAGTGTCCCATCATTGGTGTCAGTAGGAGGAATAGTGTCCCATCATTGGTGTCAGTGGGAGGAATAGTGTCCCATCATTGGTGTCAGTGGGAGGAATAGTACCCCATCATTGGTGTCAGTGGGAGGAATAGTGTCCCATCATTGGTATCAGTGGGAGGAATAGTGTCCCATCATTGGTATCAGTGGGAGGAATAGTGTCCCATCATTGGTATCAGTGGGAGGAATAGTGTCCCATCATTGGTGTCAGTGGGAGGAATAGTGTCCCATCATTGGTATCAGTGGGAGGAATAGTGTCCCATCATTGGTGTCAGTGGGAGGAATAGTACCCCATCATTGGTGTCAGTGGGAGGAATAGTGTCCCATCATTGGTATCAGTGGGAGGAATAGTGTCCCATCATTGGTATCAGTGGGAGGAATAGTGCCCCATCATTGGTATCAGTGGGAGGAATAGTGTCCCATCATTGGTGTCAGTGGGAGGAATAGTGCCCCATCATTGGTGTCAGTGGGAGGAATAGTGTCCCATCATTGGTGTCAGTGGGAGGAATGGTGCCCCATCATTGGTATCAGTGGGAGGAATGGTGCCCCATCATTGGTGTCGGTGGGAGGAATAGTGCCCCATCATTGGTATCGGTGGAAGGAATAGTGTCCCATCATTGGTGTCAGTAGGAGGAATAGTGTCCCATCATTGGTGTCAGTGGGAGGAATAGTGTCCCATCATTGGTGTCAGTAGGAGGAATAGTGTCCCATCATTGGTATCAGTGGGAGGAATAGTGTCCCATCATTGGTGTCAGTGGGAGGAATAGTGTCCCATCATTGGTGTCAGTGGGAGGAATAGTACCCCATCATTGGTGTCAGTGGGAGGAATAGTGTCCCATCATTGGTATCAGTGGGAGGAATAGTGCCCCATCATTGGTATCAGTGGGAGGAATAGTGTCCCATCATTGGTGTCAGTGGGAGGAATAGTGCCCCATCATTGGTGTCAGTGGGAGGAATAGTGTCCCATCATTGGTGTCAGTGGGAGGAATGGTGCCCCATCATTGGTATCAGTGGGAGGAATGGTGCCCCATCATTGGTGTCGGTGGGAGGAATAGTGCCCCATCATTGGTATCGGTGGAAGGAATAGTGTCCCATCATTGGTATCAGTGGGAGGAATAGTGTCCCATCATTGGTGTCAGTGGGAGGAATGGTGCCCCATCATTGGTGTCAGTGGGAGGAATGGTGCCCCATCATTGGTATCAGTGGGAGGAATAGTGTCCCATCATTGGTGTCAGTGGGAGGAATGGTGCCCCATCATTGGTGTCAGTGGGAGGAATGGTGCCCCATCATTGGTGTCGGTGGGAGGAATAGTGTCCCATCATTGGTATCAGTGGGAGGAATAGTGTCCCATCATTGGTGTCAGTGGGAGGAATAGTGTCCCATCATTGGTATCAGTGGGAGGAATGGTGCCCCATCATTGGTGTCAGTGGGAGGAATGGTGCCCCATCATTGGTATCAGTGGGAGGAATAGTGTCCCATCATTGGTGTCAGTGGGAGGAATAGTGCCCCATCATTGGTGTCAGTGGGAGGAATAGTGTCCCATCATTGGTGTCAGTGGGAGGAATAGTGTCCCATCATTGGTGTCAGTGGGAGGAATAGTGTCCCATCATTGGTGTCAGTGGGAGGAATAGTGTCCCATCATTGGTATCAGTGGGGAGGAATAGTGCCCCATCATTGGTGTCAGTGGGAGGAATAGTGTCCCATCATTGGTGTCAGTGGGAGGAATGGTGCCCCATCATTGGTATCAGTGGGAGGAATGGTGCCCCATCATTGGTGTCGGTGGGAGGAATAGTGCCCCATCATTGGTATCGGTGGAAGGAATAGTGTCCCATCATTGGTATCAGTGGGAGGAATAGTGTCCCATCATTGGTGTCAGTGGGAGGAATGGTGCCCCATCATTGGTGTCAGTGGGAGGAATGGTGCCCCATCATTGGTATCAGTGGGAGGAATAGTGTCCCATCATTGGTGTCAGTGGGAGGAATGGTGCCCCATCATTGGTGTCAGTGGGAGGAATGGTGCCCCATCATTGGTGTCAGTGGGAGGAATGGTGCCCCATCATTGGTATCAGTGGGAGGAATAGTGTCCCATCATTGGTGTCAGTGGGAGGAATGGTGCCCCATCATTGGTGTCAGTGGGAGGAATGGTGCCCCATCATTGGTGTCGGTGGGAGGAATAGTGCCCCATCATTGGTATCGGTGGAAGGAATAGTGTCCCATCATTGGTATCAGTGGGAGGAATAGTGTCCCATCATTGGTGTCAGTGGGAGGAATAGTGTCCCATCATTGGTATCAGTAGGAGGAATAGTGTCCCATCATTGGTGTCAGTGGGAGGAATAGTGTCCCATCATTGGTATCAGTGGGAGGAATAGTGTCCCATCATTGGTATCAGTGGGAGGAATGGTGCCCCATCATTGGTGTCAGTGGGAGGAATAGTGCCCCATCATTGGTATTAGTGGGGGGAATAGTGTCCCATCATTGGTATTAGTGGGGGGAATAGTGCCCCATCATTGGTATCAGTGGGAGGAATAGTGCCCCATCATTGGTGTCAGTGGGAGGAATAGTGTCCCATCATTGGTGTCAGTGGGAGGAATAGTGTCCCATCATTGGTATCAGTGGATGGAATAGTGTCCCATCATTGGTGTCAGTGGGAGGAATAGTGTCCCATCATTGGTGTCAGTGGGAAGAATAGTGTCCCATCATTGGTGTCAGTGGGAGGAATAGTGTCCCATCATTGGTGTCAGTGGGAGGAATAGTGCCCCATCATTGGTATCAGTGGGAGGAATAGTGTCCCATCATTGGTGTCAGTGGGAGGAATAGTGTCCCATCATTGGTATCAGTGGGAGGAATAGTGCCCCATCATTGGTATCAGTGGGAGGAATAGTGTCCCATCATTGGTGTCAGTGGGAGGAATAGTGTCCCATCATTGGTATCAGTGGGAGGAATAGTGCCCCATCATTGGTATCAGTGGGAGGAATAGTGTCCCATCATTGGTGTCAGTGGGAGGAATAGTGCCCCATCATTGGTGTCAGTGGGAGGAATAGTGTCCCATCATTGGTGTCAGTGGGAGGAATGGTGCCCCATCATTGGTATCAGTGGGAGGAATGGTGCCCCATCATTGGTGTCGGTGGGAGGAATAGTGCCCCATCATTGGTATCGGTGGAAGGAATAGTGTCCCATCATTGGTATCAGTGGGAGGAATAGTGTCCCATCATTGGTATCAGTGGGAGGAATGGTGCCCCATCATTGGTGTCAGTGGGAGGAATGGTGCCCCATCATTGGTATCAGTGGGAGGAATAGTGTCCCATCATTGGTGTCAGTGGGAGGAATGGTGCCCCATCATTGGTGTCAGTGGGAGGAATGGTGCCCCATCATTGGTATCAGTGGGAGGAATAGTGTCCCATCATTGGTGTCAGTGGGAGGAATGGTGCCCCATCATTGGTGTCAGTGGGAGGAATGGTGCCCCATCATTGGTGTCGGTGGGAGGAATAGTGCCCCATCATTGGTATCGGTGGAAGGAATAGTGTCCCATCATTGGTATCAGTGGGAGGAATAGTGTCCCATCATTGGTATCAGTGGGAGGAATAGTGTCCCATCATTGGTATCAGTGGGAGGAATAGTGTCCCATCATTGGTATCAGTGGGAGGAATAGTGTCCCATCATTGGTGTCAGTGGGAGGAATAGTGTCCCATCATTGGTATCAGTGGGAGGAATAGTGTCCCATCATTGGTATCAGTGGGAGGAATAGTGTCCCATCATTGGTATCAGTGGGAGGAATGGTGCCCCATCATTGGTATCAGTGGGAGGAATAGTGTCCCATCATTGGTATCAGTGGGAGGAATAGTGTCCCATCATTGGTATCAGTGGGAGGAATGGTGCCCCATCATTGGTGTCAGTGGGAGGAATAGTGCCCCATCATTGGTATTAGTGGGGGGAATAGTGTCCCATCATTGGTATTAGTGGGGGGAATAGTGCCCCATCATTGGTATCAGTGGGAGGAATAGTACCCCATCATTGGTATCAGTGGGAAGAATAGTGCCCCATCATTGGTGTCAGTGGGAGGAATAGTGTCCCATCATTGGTGTCAGTGGGAGGAATAGTACCCCATCATTGGTGTCAGTGGGAGGAATAGTGTCCCATCATTGGTATCAGTGGGAGGAATAGTGCCCCATCATTGGTATCAGTGGGAGGAATAGTGTCCCATCATTGGTGTCAGTGGGAGGAATAGTGCCCCATCATTGGTGTCAGTGGGAGGAATAGTGTCCCATCATTGGTGTCAGTGGGAGGAATGGTGCCCCATCATTGGTATCAGTGGGAGGAATGGTGCCCCATCATTGGTGTCGGTGGGAGGAATAGTGCCCCATCATTGGTATCGGTGGAAGGAATAGTGTCCCATCATTGGTATCAGTGGGAGGAATAGTGTCCCATCATTGGTATCAGTGGGAGGAATGGTGCCCCATCATTGGTGTCAGTGGGAGGAATGGTGCCCCATCATTGGTATCAGTGGGAGGAATAGTGTCCCATCATTGGTGTCAGTGGGAGGAATGGTGCCCCATCATTGGTGTCAGTGGGAGGAATGGTGCCCCATCATTGGTGTCAGTGGGAGGAATGGTGCCCCATCATTGGTATCAGTGGGAGGAATAGTGTCCCATCATTGGTGTCAGTGGGAGGAATGGTGCCCCATCATTGGTGTCAGTGGGAGGAATGGTGCCCCATCATTGGTGTCGGTGGGAGGAATAGTGCCCCATCATTGGTATCGGTGGAAGGAATAGTGTCCCATCATTGGTGTCAGTGGGAGGAATAGTGTCCCATCATTGGTATCAGTGGGAGGAATGGTGCCCCATCATTGGTGTCAGTGGGAGGAATAGTGCCCCATCATTGGTATTAGTGGGGGGAATAGTGTCCCATCATTGGTATTAGTGGGGGGAATAGTGCCCCATCATTGGTATCAGTGGGAGGAATAGTGCCCCATCATTGGTGTCAGTGGGAGGAATAGTGTCCCATCATTGGTGTCAGTGGGAGGAATAGTGTCCCATCATTGGTATCAGTGGGAAGAATAGTGTCCCATCATTGGTGTCAGTGGGAGGAATAGTGTCCCATCATTGGTGTCAGTGGGAGGAATAGTACCCCATCATTGGTGTCAGTGGGAGGAATAGTGTCCCATCATTGGTATCAGTGGGAGGAATAGTGCCCCATCATTGGTATCAGTGGGAGGAATAGTGTCCCATCATTGGTGTCAGTGGGAGGAATAGTGCCCCATCATTGGTGTCAGTGGGAGGAATAGTGTCCCATCATTGGTGTCAGTGGGAGGAATGGTGCCCCATCATTGGTATCAGTGGGAGGAATGGTGCCCCATCATTGGTGTCGGTGGGAGGAATAGTGCCCCATCATTGGTATCGGTGGAAGGAATAGTGTCCCATCATTGGTGTCAGTAGGAGGAATAGTGTCCCATCATTGGTGTCAGTGGGAGGAATAGTGTCCCATCATTGGTGTCAGTGGGAAGAATAGTGTCCCATCATTGGTGTCAGTGGGAGGAATAGTGTCCCATCATTGGTATCAGTGGGAGGAATAGTGCCCCATCATTGGTATCAGTGGGAGGAATAGTGTCCCATCATTGGTGTCAGTGGGAGGAATAGTGCCCCATCATTGGTGTCAGTGGGAGGAATAGTGTCCCATCATTGGTGTCAGTGGGAGGAATGGTGCCCCATCATTGGTATCAGTGGGAGGAATGGTGCCCCATCATTGGTGTCGGTGGGAGGAATAGTGCCCCATCATTGGTATCGGTGGAAGGAATAGTGTCCCATCATTGGTATCAGTGGGAGGAATAGTGTCCCATCATTGGTGTCAGTGGGAGGAATGGTGCCCCATCATTGGTGTCAGTGGGAGGAATGGTGCCCCATCATTGGTATCAGTGGGAGGAATAGTGTCCCATCATTGGTGTCAGTGGGAGGAATGGTGCCCCATCATTGGTGTCAGTGGGAGGAATGGTGCCCCATCATTGGTGTCAGTGGGAGGAATGGTGCCCCATCATTGGTGTCGGTGGGAGGAATAGTGTCCCATCATTGGTATCAGTGGGAGGAATAGTGTCCCATCATTGGTATCAGTGGGAGGAATGGTGCCCCATCATTGGTGTCAGTGGGAGGAATGGTGCCCCATCATTGGTATCAGTGGGAGGAATAGTGTCCCATCATTGGTGTCAGTGGGAGGAATAGTGCCCCATCATTGGTGTCAGTGGGAGGAATAGTGTCCCATCATTGGTGTCAGTGGGAGGAATGGTGCCCCATCATTGGTATCAGTGGGAGGAATGGTGCCCCATCATTGGTGTCGGTGGGAGGAATAGTGCCCCATCATTGGTATCGGTGGAAGGAATAGTGTCCCATCATTGGTATCAGTGGGAGGAATAGTGTCCCATCATTGGTGTCAGTGGGAGGAATGGTGCCCCATCATTGGTGTCAGTGGGAGGAATGGTGCCCCATCATTGGTATCAGTGGGAGGAATAGTGTCCCATCATTGGTGTCAGTGGGAGGAATGGTGCCCCATCATTGGTGTCAGTGGGAGGAATGGTGCCCCATCATTGGTGTCAGTGGGAGGAATAGTGTCCCATCATTGGTGTCAGTGGGAGGAATGGTGCCCCATCATTGGTGTCAGTGGGAGGAATGGTGCCCCATCATTGGTGTCGGTGGGAGGAATAGTGCCCCATCATTGGTATCAGTGGGAGGAATAGTGTCCCATCATTGGTATCAGTGGGAGGAATAGTGTCCCATCATTGGTATCAGTGGGAGGAATGGTGCCCCATCATTGGTGTCAGTGGGAGGAATAGTGCCCCATCATTGGTATTAGTGGGGGGAATAGTGTCCCATCATTGGTATTAGTGGGGGGAATAGTGCCCCATCATTGGTATCAGTGGGAGGAATAGTGCCCCATCATTGGTGTCAGTGGGAGGAATAGTGTCCCATCATTGGTGTCAGTGGGAGGAATAGTGTCCCATCATTGGTGTCAGTGGGAGGAATAGTGTCCCATCATTGGTATCAGTGGGAGGAATAGTGCCCCATCATTGGTGTCAGTGGGAGGAATAGTGTCCCATCATTGGTATCAGTGGGAGGAATGGTGTCCCATCATTGGTATCAGTGGGAGGAATAGTGTCCCATCATTGGTATCAGTGGGAGGAATGGTGCCCCATCATTGGTGTCAGTGGGAGGAATAGTGCCCCATCATTGGTATTAGTGGGGGGAATAGTGTCCCATCATTGGTATTAGTGGGGGGAATAGTGCCCCATCATTGGTATCAGTGGGAGGAATAGTGCCCCATCATTGGTGTCAGTGGGAGGAATAGTGTCCCATCATTGGTGTCAGTGGGAGGAATAGTGTCCCATCATTGGTATCAGTGGGAGGAATAGTGTCCCATCATTGGTATCAGTGGGAGGAATAGTGTCCCATCATTGGTATCAGTGGGAGGAATGGTGCCCCATCATTGGTGTCAGTGGGAGGAATAGTGCCCCATCATTGGTATTAGTGGGGGGAATAGTGTCCCATCATTGGTATTAGTGGGGGGAATAGTGCCCCATCATTGGTATCAGTGGGAGGAATAGTGCCCCATCATTGGTGTCAGTGGGAGGAATAGTGTCCCATCATTGGTGTCAGTGGGAGGAATAGTGTCCCATCATTGGTGTCAGTGGGAGGAATAGTGTCCCATCATTGGTGTCAGTGGGAGGAATAGTGTCCCATCATTGGTATCAGTGGGAGGAATAGTGTCCATCATTGGTATCAGTGGGAGGAATAGTGCCCCATCATTGGTGTCAGTGGGAGGAATAGTGTCCCATCATTGGTGTCAGTGGGAGGAATGGTGCCCCATCATTGGTATCAGTGGGAGGAATGGTGCCCCATCATTGGTGTCGGTGGGAGGAATAGTGCCCCATCATTGGTATCGGTGGAAGGAATAGTGTCCCATCATTGGTATCAGTGGGAGGAATAGTGTCCCATCATTGGTGTCAGTGGGAGGAATGGTGCCCCATCATTGGTGTCAGTGGGAGGAATGGTGCCCCATCATTGGTATCAGTGGGAGGAATAGTGTCCCATCATTGGTGTCAGTGGGAGGAATGGTGCCCCATCATTGGTGTCAGTGGGAGGAATGGTGCCCCATCATTGGTGTCAGTGGGAGGAATGGTGCCCCATCATTGGTATCAGTGGGAGGAATAGTGTCCCATCATTGGTGTCAGTGGGAGGAATGGTGCCCCATCATTGGTATCAGTGGGAGGAATAGTGTCCCATCATTGGTATCAGTGGGAGGAATGGTGCCCCATCATTGGTGTCAGTGGGAGGAATAGTGCCCCATCATTGGTATTAGTGGGGGGAATAGTGTCCCATCATTGGTATTAGTGGGGGGAATAGTGCCCCATCATTGGTATCAGTGGGAGGAATAGTGTCCCATCATTGGTGTCAGTGGGAGGAATAGTGTCCCATCATTGGTATCAGTGGAAGGAATAGTGTCCCATCATTGGTGTCAGTGGGAGGAATGGTGCCCCATCATTGGTGTCAGTGGGAGGAATAGTGCCCCATCATTGGTATTAGTGGGAGGAATAGTGTCCCATCATTGGTATTAGTGGGGGGAATAGTGCCCCATCATTGGTATCAGTGGGAGGAATAGTGCCCCATCATTGGTGTCAGTGGGAGGAATAGTGTCCCATCATTGGTGTCAGTGGGAGGAATAGTGTCCCATCATTGGTATCAGTGGAAGGAATAGTGTCCCATCATTGGTGTCAGTGGGAGGAATAGTGTCCCATCATTGGTGTCAGTGGGAGGAATAGTGTCCCATCATTGGTGTCAGTGGGAGGAATAGTGTCCCATCATTGTTATCAGTGGGAGGAATAGTGCCCCATCATTGGTGTCAGTGGGAGGAATAGTGTCCCATCATTGGTGTCAGTGGGAGGAATAGTGTCCCATCATTGGTGTCAGTGGGAAGAATAGTGTCCCATCATTGGTGTCAGTGGGAGGAATAGTGTCCCATCATTGGTGTCAGTGGGAGGAATAGTACCCCATCATTGGTGTCAGTGGGAGGAATAGTGTCCCATCATTGGTATCAGTGGGAGGAATAGTGCCCCATCATTGGTATCAGTGGGAGGAATAGTGTCCCATCATTGGTGTCAGTGGGAGGAATAGTGCCCCATCATTGGTGTCAGTGGGAGGAATAGTGTCCCATCATTGGTGTCAGTGGGAGGAATGGTGCCCCATCATTGGTATCAGTGGGAGGAATGGTGCCCCATCATTGGTGTCAGTGGGAGGAATGGTGCCCCATCATTGGTATCAGTGGGAGGAATAGTGTCCCATCATTGGTGTCAGTGGGAGGAATGGTGCCCCATCATTGGTGTCAGTGGGAGGAATGGTGCCCCATCATTGGTGTCAGTGGGAGGAATGGTGCCCCATCATTGGTATCAGTGGGAGGAATAGTGTCCCATCATTGGTGTCAGTGGGAGGAATGGTGCCCCATCATTGGTGTCAGTGGGAGGAATGGTGCCCCATCATTGGTGTCGGTGGGAGGAATAGTGCCCCATCATTGGTATCGGTGGAAGGAATAGTGTCCCATCATTGGTATCGGTGGAAGGAATAGTGTCCCATCATTGGTATCAGTGGGAGGAATAGTGTCCCATCATTGGTATCAGTGGGAGGAATAGTGTCCCATCATTGGTATCAGTGGGAGGAATGGTGCCCCATCATTGGTGTCAGTGGGAGGAATAGTGCCCCATCATTGGTATTAGTGGGGGGAATAGTGTCCCATCATTGGTATTAGTGGATGGAATAGTGCCCCATCATTGGTATCAGTGGGAGGAATAGTGCCCCATCATTGGTGTCAGTGGGAGGAATAGTGTCCCATCATTGGTGTCAGTGGGAGGAATAGTGTCCCATCATTGGTATCAGTGGGAGGAATAGTGTCCCATCATTGGTATCAGTGGATGGAATAGTGTCCCATCATTGGTGTCAGTGGGAGGAATAGTGTCCCATCATTGGTGTCAGTGGGAAGAATAGTGTCCCATCATTGGTGTCAGTGGGAGGAATAGTGTCCCATCATTGGTGTCAGTGGGAGGAATAGTACCCCATCATTGGTGTCAGTGGGAGGAATAGTGTCCCATCATTGGTATCAGTGGGAGGAATAGTGCCCCATCATTGGTATCAGTGGGAGGAATAGTGTCCCATCATTGGTGTCAGTGGGAGGAATAGTGCCCCATCATTGGTGTCAGTGGGAGGAATAGTGTCCCATCATTGGTGTCAGTGGGAGGAATGGTGCCCCATCATTGGTATCAGTGGGAGGAATGGTGCCCCATCATTGGTGTCGGTGGGAGGAATAGTGCCCCATCATTGGTATCGGTGGAAGGAATAGTGTCCCATCATTGGTATCAGTGGGAGGAATAGTGTCCCATCATTGGTGTCAGTGGGAGGAATGGTGCCCCATCATTGGTGTCAGTGGGAGGAATGGTGCCCCATCATTGGTATCAGTGGGAGGAATAGTGTCCCATCATTGGTGTCAGTGGGAGGAATGGTGCCCCATCATTGGTGTCAGTGGGAGGAATGGTGCCCCATCATTGGTGTCGGTGGGAGGAATAGTGTCCCATCATTGGTATCAGTGGGAGGAATAGTGTCCCATCATTGGTGTCAGTGGGAGGAATAGTGTCCCATCATTGGTATCAGTGGGAGGAATGGTGCCCCATCATTGGTGTCAGTGGGAGGAATGGTGCCCCATCATTGGTATCAGTGGGAGGAATAGTGTCCCATCATTGGTGTCAGTGGGAGGAATAGTGCCCCATCATTGGTGTCAGTGGGAGGAATAGTGTCCCATCATTGGTGTCAGTGGGAGGAATAGTGTCCCATCATTGGTGTCAGTGGGAGGAATAGTGTCCCATCATTGGTGTCAGTGGGAGGAATGGTGCCCCATCATTGGTGTCGGTGGGAGGAATAGTGCCCCATCATTGGTATCGGTGGAAGGAATAGTGTCCCATCATTGGTATCAGTGGGAGGAATAGTGTCCCATCATTGGTGTCAGTGGGAGGAATGGTGCCCCATCATTGGTGTCAGTGGGAGGAATGGTGCCCCATCATTGGTATCAGTGGGAGGAATAGTGTCCCATCATTGGTGTCAGTGGGAGGAATGGTGCCCCATCATTGGTGTCAGTGGGAGGAATGGTGCCCCATCATTGGTGTCGGTGGGAGGAATAGTGTCCCATCATTGGTATCAGTGGGAGGAATAGTGTCCCATCATTGGTGTCAGTGGGAGGAATAGTGTCCCATCATTGGTATCAGTGGGAGGAATGGTGCCCCATCATTGGTGTCAGTGGGAGGAATGGTGCCCCATCATTGGTATCAGTGGGAGGAATGGTGCCCCATCATTGGTATCAGTGGGAGGAATAGTGCCCCATCATTGGTGTCAGTGGGAGGAATAGTGTCCCATCATTGGTGTCAGTGGGAGGAATAGTGTCCCATCATTGGTGTCAGTGGGAGGAATAGTGTCCCATCATTGGTATCAGTGGGAGGAATAGTGTCCCATCATTGGTATCAGTGGGGAGGAATAGTGCCCCATCATTGGTGTCAGTGGGAGGAATAGTGTCCCATCATTGGTGTCAGTGGGAGGAATGGTGCCCCATCATTGGTATCAGTGGGAGGAATGGTGCCCCATCATTGGTGTCGGTAGGAGGAATAGTGCCCCATCATTGGTATCGGTGGAAGGAATAGTGTCCCATCATTGGTATCAGTGGGAGGAATAGTGTCCCATCATTGGTGTCAGTGGGAGGAATGGTGCCCCATCATTGGTGTCAGTGGGAGGAATGGTGCCCCATCATTGGTATCAGTGGGAGGAATAGTGTCCCATCATTGGTGTCAGTGGGAGGAATGGTGCCCCATCATTGGTGTCAGTGGGAGGAATGGTGCCCCATCATTGGTGTCAGTGGGAGGAATGGTGCCCCATCATTGGTGTCGGTGGGAGGAATAGTGCCCCATCATTGGTATCGGTGGAAGGAATAGTGTCCCATCATTGGTATCAGTGGGAGGAATAGTGTCCCATCATTGGTGTCAGTGGGAGGAATGGTGCCCCATCATTGGTGTCAGTGGGAGGAATGGTGCCCCATCATTGGTGTCGGTGGGAGGAATAGTGCCCCATCATTGGTATCGGTGGAAGGAATAGTGTCCCATCATTGGTATCAGTGGGAGGAATAGTGTCCCATCATTGGTATCAGTGGGAGGAATAGTGTCCCATCATTGGTATCAGTGGGAGGAATGGTGCCCCATCATTGGTGTCAGTGGGAGGAATGGTGCCCCATCATTGGTATTAGTGGGGGGAATAGTGTCCCATCATTGGTATTAGTGGGGGGAATAGTGCCCCATCATTGGTATCAGTGGGAGGAATAGTGCCCCATCATTGGTGTCAGTGGGAGGAATAGTGTCCCATCATTGGTGTCAGTGGGAGGAATAGTGTCCCATCATTGGTGTCAGTGGGAGGAATAGTGTCCCATCATTGGTATCAGTGGGAGGAATAGTGTCCCATCATTGGTATCAGTGGGGAGGAATAGTGCCCCATCATTGGTGTCAGTGGGAGGAATAGTGTCCCATCATTGGTGTCAGTGGGAGGAATGGTGCCCCATCATTGGTATCAGTGGGAGGAATGGTGCCCCATCATTGGTGTCGGTGGGAGGAATAGTGCCCCATCATTGGTATCGGTGGAAGGAATAGTGTCCCATCATTGGTATCAGTGGGAGGAATAGTGTCCCATCATTGGTGTCAGTGGGAGGAATGGTGCCCCATCATTGGTGTCAGTGGGAGGAATGGTGCCCCATCATTGGTATCAGTGGGAGGAATAGTGTCCCATCATTGGTGTCAGTGGGAGGAATGGTGCCCCATCATTGGTGTCAGTGGGAGGAATGGTGCCCCATCATTGGTGTCAGTGGGAGGAATGGTGCCCCATCATTGGTATCAGTGGGAGGAATAGTGTCCCATCATTGGTGTCAGTGGGAGGAATGGTGCCCCATCATTGGTGTCAGTGGGAGGAATGGTGCCCCATCATTGGTGTCGGTGGGAGGAATAGTGCCCCATCATTGGTATCGGTGGAAGGAATAGTGTCCCATCATTGGTATCAGTGGGAGGAATAGTGTCCCATCATTGGTATCAGTGGGAGGAATAGTGTCCCATCATTGGTATCAGTGGGAGGAATGGTGCCCCATCATTGGTGTCAGTGGGAGGAATAGTGCCCCATCATTGGTATTAGTGGGGGGAATAGTGTCCCATCATTGGTATTAGTGGGGGGAATAGTGTCCCATCATTGGTGTCAGTGGGAGGAATAGTGTCCCATCATTGGTGTCAGTGGGAAGAATAGTGTCCCATCATTGGTGTCAGTGGGAGGAATAGTGTCCCATCATTGGTGTCAGTGGGAGGAATAGTACCCCATCATTGGTGTCAGTGGGAGGAATAGTGTCCCATCATTGGTATCAGTGGGAGGAATAGTGCCCCATCATTGGTATCAGTGGGAGGAATAGTGTCCCATCATTGGTGTCAGTGGGAGGAATAGTGTCCTATCATTGGTATCAGTGGATGGAATAGTGTCCCATCATTGGTGTCAGTGGGAGGAATAGTGTCCCATCATTGGTGTCAGTGGGAAGAATAGTGTCCCATCATTGGTGTCAGTGGGAGGAATAGTGTCCCATCATTGGTGTCAGTGGGAGGAATAGTGCCCCATCATTGGTATCAGTGGGAAGAATAGTACCCCATCATTGGTATCAGTGGGAAGAATAGTGCCCCATCATTGGTATCAGTGGGAGGAATAGTGCCCCATCATTGGTATCAGTGGGAGGAATAGTGTCCCATCATTGGTGTCAGTGGGAAGAATAGTGTCCCATCATTGGTATCAGTGGGAGGAATAGTGTCCCATCATTGGTGTCAGTGGGAGGAATAGTGCCCCATCATTGGTATCAGTGGGAAGAATAGTACCCCATCATTGGTATCAGTGGGAAGAATAGTGCCCCATCATTGGTATCAGTGGGAGGAATAGTGCCCCATCATTGGTGTCAGTGGGAGGAATAGTGTCCCATCATTGGTGTCAGTGGGAGGAATAGTGTCCTATCATTGGTATCAGTGGATGGAATAGTGTCCCATCATTGGTGTCAGTGGGAGGAATAGTGTCCCATCATTGGTGTCAGTGGGAAGAATAGTGTCCCATCATTGGTGTCAGTGGGAGGAATAGTGTCCCATCATTGGTGTCAGTGGGAGGAATAGTACCCCATCATTGGTGTCAGTGGGAGGAATAGTGTCCCATCATTGGTATCAGTGGGAGGAATAGTGCCCCATCATTGGTATCAGTGGGAGGAATAGTGTCCCATCATTGGTGTCAGTGGGAGGAATAGTGCCCCATCATTGGTGTCAGTGGGAGGAATAGTGTCCCATCATTGGTGTCAGTGGGAGGAATGGTGCCCCATCATTGGTATCAGTGGGAGGAATGGTGCCCCATCATTGGTGTCGGTGGGAGGAATAGTGCCCCATCATTGGTATCGGTGGAAGGAATAGTGTCCCATCATTGGTATCAGTGGGAGGAATAGTGTCCCATCATTGGTATCAGTGGGAGGAATGGTGCCCCATCATTGGTGTCAGTGGGAGGAATGGTGCCCCATCATTGGTATCAGTGGGAGGAATAGTGTCCCATCATTGGTGTCAGTGGGAGGAATGGTGCCCCATCATTGGTGTCAGTGGGAGGAATGGTGCCCCATCATTGGTGTCAGTGGGAGGAATGGTGCCCCATCATTGGTGTCGGTAAATAAAATGGCCCCCCAAGGGCTGGATAAAAGCAAGCAAAGGGCCGCGTCTGGCCCCCGGGCCTCAGTTTGGAGACCTCTGGTCTATTACTATCGCATGAGAATAAAAAAAGGAGTCGGATTGGAACTCTCAGCAAAACCAAACGTGTGTATTCTGCAGTCTGGCCCAAGCACAGCGATCTTTGTGAATCCCACTAAAACCTTCTTCTCTGTTGATCCTGCCAATAATAATTGTTATTTTATTCAATTTCTTTAACGGGTAATTTCTCGGGGGGGGAAAGACAGCGGAACTTTAACCACTTGCTGACCAGGCCTTTTCCGTGTCCTCTGGCTACATTAATGGGCCGGGGGGCGCGATGACCACAATGCCGCGCATGCTCGGGGGAGCCGCCATTTACGGGGCTCTGAAGTTCCGGCACGGTTTACTTCAGAGCGCATGCGCCGGTACTGTCACGGTGAAAGTTTAGGAGATATTCACTGTACCTACCTACAGGGTAAGCCTTACTATAGGCTTGCCTGTAGGTACAAGTGGTAGAACAGATATTTACTACCACTTTACATTTTTATAAACAAAAAAAAACAAACAATTTTAATAAAATAAATAATAAATTTTTAATAAAAAGATACATTTAATTTAAATTAAAATAAATGATTCATTTTAATTTAATTTAATTTTTTATTTTTTATTTTTTTCCCCCCCGGTCAAGAATTTCAGTTTATTGAGAAAAAAAAAAAAAAAGTATGGTACAAACAATTGGACAGATAACGATTACAGAGTAGTACAGAATTTTCCAAACAAGGTACATAAAGCCAGGCAGTGAAGGTGAATACAATGTAGGAAAATTAAATAAAGTTTAATTGAAATAAAATAAAATACATTTAAATAAATAATACGTTTTTAAATAAAAAATTAATTTTTTGATTTAAATTAAAATAAATAAATAATGCATTTTAATTAAAAAAATTAAGTTTTTTTAATTGAAATAAAATAAAAAATGTAAATAAAATAATACATTTATAAAATAAAATAAAAAAATGTAATTTAAATAAAAATATATTTTAACTTTAAAATATATTCATTTTAATTAGGGCTGTGGAAATTAACTATTAATTCCTTGATTAATCGATTAAGTTTTTTTGATCGATCAAAATTCCGGGTCTTCAGGGAGTTCTGTTGGAGATCCGGTGACGTCACGGACACCGGCGGGGCTTGCCGTGTCCATCTGAAGGGCTCCTTTGCTGTGCCTTCATATCTGCATGCCGGCGGGACCTTACTATCTGCATTGCGGCGATCGGTGGAGCGGTGTGTCAGTCTGTCCCACCACTACACTGATCTTGGTAAAGATCAGCCGTGTAAAATCACGATGTAAACAGGAAGAGCCGTTAATCGGCTCTTCCTCACTCGCGTCTGACAGACGCGAGTAGAGGAGAGCCGATCGGCTCTCCTGACGGGGGGTTCGCGCTGATTGTTTATCAGCGCAGCCCCCCCTCGGATGCCCACACTGGACCACCAGGATGCCGCCCAGGACCACCAGGGAAGCACCTAACATGTGGATGGCCAGGTAAGTCCCCCATGGCCATCCACATGTATAAAAATATGCCTAACTTGTGCCAATCAGTGCCCACAAATGGGCACTGACTGGCACCATCTTGGCACAAGTTTTTTTTGTGATGCCCAGCAATGCCACCCACCAGTGCCGCCTATGAGTGCCCATCAGTGCCGCCTTATTAGTGCAGCCATATCAGTGCCCGTCATTGAAGAAGAAAACATACTTATTTACCAAAAAAAATTTACAGAAACAAAGAAAAACATATATATATTTTTTTTTTTTTTCAAAATTTTCGCTCTTTTTTTTTATTTGTTGTGCAAAAAAATAAAAATCGTAGGAGTGATCAAATACCACCAAAAGAAAGCTCTATTTGTGGGAACAAAATGATAAAAAATTTGTTTTGGGTACAGCGTAGCATGACCGTGCAATTGTCATTCAAATTAGGACAGCGCTGAAAATTGGCTTGGGCAGGAAGGTGTATAAGTTTTTGGTATTGAAGTGGTTAATGAGGAAAAAATGAACTTAAATGGTTTTAGCAAATGGCTGCAATATAACAAAGAGTGAAAAATGTAAGGGGGTCTGAATACTTTCCGTACCCACTGTATGTGTATGTATATATATATATATATATATATATATATATATATATATATATATATATATATATATATATATATATATATATATATAAAATAAATAAATAATGTTTGAGGAGTTGTTCAGTTTTCTACCCAAAAAAAAAGAAGTGTATTTTACATGTAGGAGAGGGACGAGGGATGTCGGGTTCAGCCCGGGCAGCTGGTGGTTAAATCTCCTCCTTGCATGTGGTGAATTTAGTACAATTTCCAGCAGAGCGGATCTGATCTGGTGCAGTCGGGATAGTCGATGTTCTGAGGTCTTTAAACAAACAAGTGTTCCTGTGATTGGGCTGATCTGTCAATCTCAGGGGGGCAGTCATTGGGTGGGGGAATTGATCAAACAACCTGTGTGTATCCAGGCAGCCAGGAAACGGGAAGGGTAAATGCCGTCTGCTAGCCCCGGGGGCAGTGTGCCGGGCCGGGAAAGGTTAAACTGATTGATTGAGCACTGATTGGTGTGCAGTTGGTTCAACAGGAAACTCGTTTACTCCGGGGAGCACCGCTGAACTTTTAGGTCTGCAGAGGAAGGTCAGACACAATCAAGGAGGAGAAGTGGATATCATGGAGGGGGGGGGGGGGGGGGGTCTGCTCCGTTTTCTGCTTTGCCTCTTGCTTGGGGACTAAAAACGCCTTTTTTTTTTTTTTTTTAACCACTTGCCGACCGCAATACATATCTACACTCACCGGCCACTTTATTAGGTACATCTTGCTAGTCCCGGGTTGGACCCCTTTGGCCTTCATTCTCCGCGGAATAGATACAACAAGGTGTTGGAAATGTTCCTCAGAGATTTTGCTCCATAGTGACATGATGGCATCACACAGTGGCTGCAGATTTGTCGGCTGCACATCTTTCGTTCCACCACATCCCAAAGGTCTTCTTTTGGATGAGATGTGGTGAGTGTGGAGGCCATTGGAGGACAGTGACCTCATTGTCCAGTGGTGAGATGATTGGAGTGCAGTGACCTCATTGTCCAGTGGTGAGATGATTGGAGTGCAGTGACCTCATTGTCCAGTGGTGAGATGATTGGAGGACAGTGACCTCATTGTCCAGTGGTGAGATGATTGGAGTTCAGTGACCTCATTGTCCAGTGGTGAGATGATTGGAGTGCAGTGACCTCATTGTCCAGTGGTGAGATGATTGGAGGACAGTGACCTCATTGTCCAGTGGTGAGATGATTGGAGTGCAGTGACCTCATTGTCCAGTGGTGAGATGATTGGAGTGCAGTGACCTCATTGTCCAGTGGTGAGATGATTGGAGTGCAGTGACCTCATTGTCCAGTGGTGAGATGATTGGAGGACAGTGACCTCATTGTCCAGTGGTGAGATGATTGGAGTGCAGTGACCTCATTGTCCAGTGGTGAGATGATTGGAGTGCAGTGACCTCATTGTCCAGTGGTGAGATGATTGGAGTGCAGTGACCTCATTGTCCAGTGGTGAGATGATTGGAGGACAGTGACCTCATTGTCCAGTGGTGAGATGATTGGAGTGCAGTGACCTCATTGTCCAGTGGTGAGATGATTGGAGTGCAGTGACCTCATTGTCCAGTGGTGAGATGATTGGAGTGCAGTGACCTCATTGTCCAGTGGTGAGATGATTGGAGTGCAGTGACCTCATTGTCCAGTGGTGAGATGATTGGAGCTTTGTGACATGGTGCATTATCCTGCTGGAAGGAGCCATCAGAAGATGGGGACACTGTAGTCATAAAGGGATGGACATGGTCAGCAACAATACTCAGGTAGGCCGTGGGGTTTACACGATGCTCAATTCGTACTAAGGGGCCCAAAGTGTGCCAAGAAAATATCCCCCCCACCATTACACCACCACCACCACCAGCCTGAACCAGTGATACAAGGCAGGATGGATCCATGCGCCAAATTCTGACCCCACCATCTGAATGTTACAGCTGAAATCCAGACTCATCAGACCAGGCAACGTTTTTTCCAATCTTCTATTGTCCAATTTTGGTGATCTTTTGCCAATTGTAGCCTCAGTTTCCTATTCTTAGCTGACAGGAGTGGCACCCGGTGTGGTCTTCTGCTGCTGTAGCCCATCTGCCTCAAGGTTCAATGTGTTGCGCATTCAGAGATGGTATTCTGCATACCTTGGGTGTAACAAGTGGTTATTTGAGTTCTTGTTGCCTTTCTGTCATCTGGAACCAGTCTGCCCATTCTCCTCTGACCTCAACAAGGCATTTTCCTGCACACAACTGCCGCTCACTGGATATTTTCTCTTTTTCCCACCATTCTCTGTAATCCCGAGAAATGGTTGTGTGTGTGAAAATCCCAGAATTACTCAGACCGGCCCGTCTGGCACCAACAACCATGCCGCGTTCAAAGTCACTTATATCCCCTTTCTTTCCCATTCTAATGCTCTGTTTGAACTTCAGCAAGTTGTCTCCACCATGTCTTTTTTTTTAATCTTTTTTTTTAATCTTTTTTTTTATCTTTTTTTTTAATCTTTTTTTTTTTGTTTGTTAAACAAACACAACACATCAACATGATGTGGTGTTGTGTTTTGTCTTCACCACGTCTAGAAGCCTAAATGCATTGATTTGCTGCCATGTGATTGGCTGATTAGGAATTTGTGTTACTGAGCAATTGAACAGGGGTACCTAATAAAGTGGCCGGTGAGTACACCTCGAGGTTTGCAAGTGCTTTACTGGGATTGTGGCTGAAGATATCGGCCATAACCCCGTATTGTTCTTTTTTTTTTCAGCCGATGGCTGGCTTTCTAATGAGCCGCTGGAATGCTTTCAGAAGTGACGGGAGGGAACGTCCCCTCCCGCCCCTCGCCGGTGTTTCTCAGGATTGCCGTTTCTGCCGGTTTGCCCAAGAAACGACCCGACAGTCCAATGGGCTGCTCCCATAGGCGCTTAAAGAATAGATCTGCTTTGATCGCCTCTGTGGTCTTGGAGGACTGGAGCGACAGTCATGATGTCACTTCTGGTCCAGACAGGAAGTAAACAAATGTTTTTTTAAAAGCAAAAAATGAAAACTTAAATTTTTTTATCTTTTCCTATCAGTGCCGCTCAGTGCCGCCCCATCAGTGCAAACCTCATCAGTGCAGCCTGACCCGTGCCCACCAGTGCAGCCTGACCCGTGCCCACCAGTGCAGCCTGACCCGTGCCCACCAGTGCAGCCTGACCCGTGCCCACCAGTGCAGCCTGACCCGTGCCCACCAGTGCAGCCTCACCCGTGCCTTTGATAACAGAAAAACAAACACTCCTGCGCACGATCAAACAATCAATAGTTTGTAACGATGGCACTGGCTTTGATGCCCTTTATGGATAGGGGTATCCTGGTAGTAAACAAAAAGAAAAAAGAACAAGGGCGCACGAGCCTAGTGTATTATCGTTGGGATAAATTTATTTAAAAACAATGTAAAAAAGCTATTCACAAAGATAGTAGAAAGGTTTGCAATGAACAAGTAGTTCCATAGGTGGCTGCAGCATGTAGAACCCAAAACACACTCCAACCGATCATGAAGAACGTGATAGGAGTCACTGCCTACCAGTGTAGCCTCACCGGTGCCCACCAGTGTAGCCTCACCGGTGCCCACCAGTGCAGCCTCACCAGTGGCCATCTGTGAAAGAGAAAAACCAGTTTGCAAAAATTTATAACAAACTATGAAAATTTATTGTATTTTTATTTTTTTTATCTTTATTCGTTTATTTAGCAAAAAAAAATAAAAAACCCAGTGGTGATTAAATGCCACCAAAAGAAAGCTCTATTTGTGTTAAAAAAAAAAAAATTATAAAAATTTAGTTTGGCTACAAAGATTGACCGCCCAATTGTCATTCTAAAGCCTCGTACACACGATCGGATTTCCAGCGGACAAAGCCGTGGAATTTTGTGCGAAGGGCGTTGGCCGTGAACTTGCTCTGCATACAAACGGCGCCCCGGAAAATTTCCACTCGCATTTGGCGAGTGGATTTAAGCTGAGGGGCGAGTGGTGACAGTTCTGCGTGACCAACAGTCCAATCTGTGCCTACACTTAAAACCACGCTGCGATTGGCGGCCGAAGAGCAAAGGTGCGTGCCCGGGAAAAGTAGTGTGGTGAGCCGCACACAGGCAGAGCAGTACAGTAAATTAAAAGAAAAAAGAGGGGGGCGTGTCCTGGCTATGGAGGAGTGAGGACGTGCGTCTCCACAGCTCCGTCTCATCGCCGCACTTCATCATCGCTCAGGGGGAGAATCTCACTCCATCGGCCTTCTATTATGCCTCAGAAGTCCCGGGCATCCTCGCAGCCACCGCGGACCGACCGTACCAGGCAGGGACAGCTTGGTTTCTTCCCCGAGAGCAACGGGCGAGGCCGCGAGGCTACAAAGATGGCGTCGGCAGCAAAGGCCCAGAAAGCCGCCAAGGCCTCCCAGAACGCACCTGCCCCTTCGCAGCAGCAGACTGGCTCTCCTGTACCATCCCCGGGATCGGTGAGTGACACGGTCCCCCTGACCTCCCCGGGCTCCCCTTCTCTGCGGGCGGATGAGGCGGCAGGCCCAGATCCCCTGGAAGAGGCAGACATCAGGCGCCATATTTGGTCGCTCCCCACCAAAGCAGATTTGGAGCGCTTCGCTGATAGGGTAGAGAAGGCCCTAACAGAGGACATTGCCCAGCTCAAAGCTGACACGTCTCAACTGGGAGGAAGGATGGAATCCTTAGAACAGAGATTTGAGGAAGCCCTCCCTGTTATCGCTATGCTGCAAGACAAGTGCACCACTCAGGATCATCAGATTGAGGCCCTGCTCTGTCAGTTAGACGACATGGAGAACCGTAACCGCAGGGCCAACATTAGGATCAGAGGCCTGCCTGAGGCCACTGGTGCTAGGGACATTGTCCCCACCCTAGAAGGAGTCTTTAAGGAAATATTGGGACTGCCTGCCACAGCCACCATTGAGATAGATCGCGCGCACAGGGCTTTGAAACCCCCTTCCCAAGATGTGAATAATCCCAGAGATATCATTTGTAAGCTGCATAAGTACACAATAAAAGACCGCATCATGCAGAAAATGCGGGGTAAGCCCTACTTTGATTTTGATGGCGCACACTTGGCCTTCTACCAGGACATTTCTCGCCGCACTCTCATGCAGCGCAGATCTCTACGCCCCCTCCTGGTGGCTATCCAAGATGCAGGTCTCCAGTACCGTTGGGGCTTCCCCTTCTTTCTTCAGGTCACCAAAGATGGCAAAACGGTGACTCTCCGCACTAAGGATGATCTCCCAAATTTTTTGTCCTCTCTAGACCTGGATCCGGTGGACTTTCCTGACTGGAGGGGAACACCAGACTTTTCTGCTACCAGACTACCGCCACCTCAACCGTGGCAAGTATCCAAGCGCAAGACTCGCAGACGGGATCGCAGACGACATCCTTCTGAACCCTCCATAGGCCCAGTCTCCTCAAGGGTCTAACAGTGGGACTTGTTTTGAGGAGGGTCCACTCTCTAATTTGCCTTCCCTTTGATAACCAAGCCATAGACTCCCAGGTCGTGCCTTGAGCACCTACAACAGGCTTCGGTGTCCCAATGTCCTCTGTTTTTCGCCCACAAGAAGTATCCCCTCTACTACCCCTCCCCCACTACAACGTGTTAGATGAGATGGGCGGAGCTGGGAGCCCCCCTCGCCTACCCCCCTATGTTGGTCCACGTACCCCCCGTAGGCCACCCTTTTTTGGGATCTGATCCCCATAGGGATCGTGGGCTAGGACTCGGGCCCCCTCCCCTTACAGGGGGCGGGATCCCGAGCATGGCCCTTAGAGGTTTTCTATGTTCAGATGGCTCCGGCCACTCTGCTATGTTTGTGTTGTATTTTGTATTTGTCTCATGTGTTTTTTCTTCTTTTTTTTCGTCCCCCCCCTCCTTTTCTCTTCCCTATCCTTCTCTTTTCATTCAGGAGCGACCTGCCGCTGCGTCACCCACACCGAGCGTGCCACCAATCTGCGAGCTTCGACCATCTTCCCTCTCCCTATGACTAAGCTACAGGTAAGCTCATATAATGTCAGAGGTCTTTGCTCACCCCACAAGCGTAGTAAATTGTGGTGGGAGTTAAAGCGCCTGAAATCGCAGGTGGTCTTCCTTCAGGAGACCCACTTTACGCCGCAGTCCCTTCCTAAGCTTCCTACTCATCTTTTTAATCAATGGTTCCTTAGCAACTCCCCTACACCCAAGTCTAGAGGGACGGCCATTGCTGTCCACAAATCTTGCCCCTTCCAACCCTCTGACAGTAAAATAGACCCCCTAGGTAGATATGTGTTTCTTAAGGGCAGTATTGCTGGCCAGACGTATACGTTTGCGACGATATACGCCCCAAATACAGACCAACTCACTTTCATTGACGCTACTTTGGAACGCCTGGCTGACTTTAGAGAAGGCTTCTTGATTCTTGGAGGTGACTTCAACATCAGCCCTGACCCTCTGCTCGACACGTCCCATGCGAGATCCCCACACTCCTATGTGTTCCTTAAACACTTCCGCAAGACGCTCCAATCTCATCTCCTAACAGACTGTTGGCGAGTTCTACACCCTTCGGACCGTGACTTCAGCTACTACTCTAAAGTACACGACGTCTACACACGTATAGACCACATCTATGTGGATGTTAAGACTCTAGAACTCCTTCACACTGCGTCCATTGGCACCATCTCCATTTCAGACCACGCCCCGATAACGGTTGCCTTCACCCTACCTTCGGGCACACATCGGGCCTGGACGTGGAGGTTGAATGATAATCTGTTGGACGATGTGGTGGTAGTGAAGGAAGTGTCCGACACCTTGACCCATTACTTTAGTGAAAACGCGGGAGATGCTCTGACAGAGGGAGTGATCTGGGAAGCCCATAAGGCTGTGGTCCGAGGTGAGCTGATCTCTCAGGGATCCAGACTTAAAAAGGCTCGTGGGGCAGAATTCTTGAGGGTACACGCTGCCCTCCGGAGGGCTGAACTTCAACACAAGGCAAATGGGACCTCTGAGGCGTTGAAGGCACTGACTGAATTACGGGAACTATTCCTGCGCCTTCTTGACCGCCAAACCCGTAAACAGTTTCGCTATATGGCCCACAAATACTACGAGCACGGGAACAAATGCGGACGGATGCTAGCGCGGGCCCTTAGGAAAAGACATGCCCTGACGTACATACAAAAACTGCGCTCCTCCTCAGGGGGAATGATGATGCAGTCTTCTAAGATTGCCTCAGAGTTCCGTGATTATTATGCCACACTTTATCACTTAGACTCTGAGCTCCCTCCTACCACACATGAAGCTAGACAACAAGCGATCCGGGAATACCTTGCCTCGGCCGGTCTCCCCCCCCCTTACAGAGGACCAGTCCTTGGCCCTGGAGCTACCGATCACAACGACCGAGCTTGGGGCAACGGTGGAGTCCTTGCCCAATGGGAAGAGTCCTGGCCCTGATGGGTTTACTAAGGCATATTACAAGACCTTTTTTTCTCAATTGGCGACCCCCATGTGCAAATACTTTAATTCTATAGCAGGGGGGAAAGACATTCCCTCTGAGGCCCTCTTGGCCCACATCACTGTGATTCCAAAGGAGGGCAAGGACCCCACTGTCCCCCAGAGCTACCGTCCCATTTCCCTCCTTAATTTAGACATAAAACTCCTGGCAAAAATACTAGCAAACAGACTGAAACACCTTATACCTGAGATTGTCCACCCAGACCAAACCGGCTTCATTATAGGCAGAGAGGCCAGAGATAACTCCCTCAGAGCTGTCCATCTCGTCCACTGGGCCCAGACCCGTCGGAACCCACAGCCATACATAATTCTCTCGACAGACGCAGAAAAATCCTTTGACCGTGTAGACTGGTCTTATTTAACAGCAGTACTTAGGTCAATAGGGTTAGGCCCGCGGATGATGGCGTCGGTTCTGGCCCTGTATTCCACGCCTTGCACACAGGTCAAAGTCAATGGGACCCTCTCTTCTCGATTCCCCATTAGAAACGGCACGAGGCAGGGGTGCCCCCTGTCCCCCCTCTTGTTTGCTCTGGTGCTGGAGCCATTACTCCGCACAGTGCGTGCCAGCAAAGATATTAAAGGACTGCAGGTGGGGAACACAGAACATAAGCTCTCGGCATACGCCGACGATGTCCTCTTCCACCTTTCAGACCCCCTACTCTCGTTGCCCAACTTGATGAAAGAACTGAAACTCTTTGGGTTGATCTCCAACTTCAAGATCAATTTCACGAAGTCGGAGATTCTTCCCATTTGCCTGCCCCCCCACTTGGTCTCGAGTCTCAAAGCTGCCTTCCCCTTTACCTGGGCCACATCGTCTATACGCTACCTGGGTATACAACTTACAGACCGATTTGACACCCTATACGCCGTTAACTACCCCCCACTGCTGGCCTCGGTCAAGAGTGATCTCTCACACTGGACGCGTACTGCCTTTACTTGGATAGGCCGGGTGAACATAATAAAAATGAACGTGTTACCGCGCATACTTTTTTACCTACAAATGCTCCCAGTTCCGCTACCCAGACTTTTCTTTGACCGTCTCTCTAGCATGCTATCTGACTTTATATGGAACGCGCGTAAACCCAGAATAGCCCTGAGGGTGCTACAGCGGCCAAGGCGGGGGGGCGGCTTGGGGGTCCCGGACATTAGGAGATACTACCGGGCTATAGCCCTGCAGAGGATCCTCGATTGGCGTTTCCACACCCATTCGAAACTCTGGGTCTCCCTAGAGAAGAGCATGGCGGGCAGGAATTTGTCCTACGCGCCATGGCTATCTCGGGAACATAGGGGGCTATCCGAGATGACCTCCCCACTGACGACTCAGGTGTTGTCGGTGTGGGACAAGATCAACCCACTGCTGAACTTGGCCCCCCCTATGTCCCCGCTGACCCCGTTGGGCGGTTTCCATTGGTTCCCCCCAGGTGAACAAATGGCCTTTTTTGGGCCATGGGTGGATGACGGAAACGCTAGTTGTGGCAAACTCATGAAAGACGGCAAACTCCTGGGTTTTGAGGCTCTCCGGGCCGGACATCAGGGCCAGCGAATGAATTTCTGGAAATACAGGCAACTACACCATTTCTTCGAGGTACATGGTCACACGATTAGAGACACATCGTCCCTCACCCAATTTGAGCGCCTTTTCATTGCAGAGACTCCTGCCCCTCACCTGGTGTCAGAACTGTATCGACTTCTAGACTCGACCGCTTCTCAGCCCAGGCCCGCCTACATCCGACGCTGGGAAACCGACCTGGGACACGTTCTTACGGAAACACAACTGACTCATTTATACTACCTCACCCACTCGTCCTCTATTGACTCCAAGACTCAGGAGACAAACTTTAAATTGCTGTCCCGTTGGTACCGGGTACCAGCGGAGATGGCCCGCATTTACCCCTCTACATCCGAGCTCTGTTGGCGCGGCTGTGGACTCCGAGGTACGTTCCTCCACATATGGTGGGACTGTCCCCTACTTAAGCCATTTTGGGAAGACTTACGAGACCAAATAAAATTAGTAACAGGGATAGATGTTCCTTTTTCTCCAAAGCATTTTCTTCTGCATGTCCCCCCGATTTCGCTCAGCCGATTCAAGAAAAGTGTGCTGCCCCACCTGCTTAATGCAGCAAGGCGCCTGCTCCCAATATACTGGAAAAAGCCCAAAATTCCTACTCGGGCGGAGTGGATCGGTGGAGTGAATGCGGTGCGAGAGGCAGAGGACTGGGTAGCGACTTGTCGAGGCACCCGGGAACGGTTTACCGACGTCTGGGCACCCTGGTCTGAATATGTTTCTGACCCTGACTGCGTACCCTCCAGTTTGGATATTGCCTTACTGGAATTGGCAGACCCCTCCCTTAAAACACACAGGTTACGGCGCGCCTAGAAGACAGAACGACACTCCCTTAGTAGGCTGCAGACATTGGCACTGGGCCATACAGATGGTCTGATCCTGGCGTGGCGTGCTCGGTGTGGATCTGAACGCAGCCCTCTCCTAGACCGCAGGTACGCTCCCCCTCCCTCTTCTTCTCTCCCCCCCCCCCCTTTTTTTTTTTTTTTTTCCTCCCCTCTGTTCCTTTCCTATTTTATCTTACAAGTTCTATGGTGGCCTTATTGTTATACTGGTGTCAAGTTCAAATACCTATTGTTTAGCTGTGGGGGAGTGTAGATGCAGAAGTCCCTCTGTGCTCGCGGGGCCGTCCCCTGACTATACGGGGACACTGGCGGCCCCGAGGGGGTACACTTTGACGCCTTTTGGGGCCCTTGGCGCGCGGGGGGGGTGGGGGGTGGATTGATGGAGGCCTCCTGGCCCCCCCCCTGCCCTGGTCGCGGGCCTCGGTCCCATACATGTAGTACATTTTGGGTTACAGCCCCCTGGCTCGTGGCCGGGGACAGGGCTGTACATGGGCAGGTCAAGAAGCTATATATTTTGCCCACACCCCCACGGCTATTTGCTATGCCAAGGCCCCCTTTGGACCCCCACAATGCTTGTCGACCCAGTGGACACTGGGGGCACCCCATTAGGTATCTGTCACCTTGGCTTTGTAATTGTATATGTATTCCCCTGTTCAACCTATGTTTTCGTACCGCTCTTGCTATCTCGGCCCTGCGAGGTCGGTGTTCTCTATTTTAACCACCAACTGTTGAACATGTCCTGTTATCTGTCATTTTTTGAAAACAATAAAATACTGATTATATAAAAAAAAAAAGAAAAAAGAGAGGGCGCACAGACCTAGTGCATTGCCAATGGCTGGTTTATTAAAAGTATATTTAAAAGATCATGAATACTCACAAACAAAGGCAAGTAATAGGCACATAAAATTCCATCCAGGGAGATAGTCTCTTCCTGGACCCGAATGAGCAGATGATCAAAGAGTCAAGATGACAAATATTTACAGCTACGGCTGACGCGTTGCGGGAGCGAGCCCCCTTCTTCAGAGCCAAGAAGTAATAGTAACTCTCGTCAAGCCATGGGACCTGACAGTATGACCTCTCTGTGCCTGGCTTCCCACCCCGACCAATGTAGCTGGAGAGCAGAGAGAGCAGGAAGGAACGAGTGAGCTGGAGGACTGCAATCATCCCCACTCCGGGTGTCCCAGGTAGGGCTCCTTCACACAGGACGGATCCGTGAAGATCTGCCCTGTGAAGCTCCGCTTGCTCAGCGGGGATCGCTCCGTTGATCCCCGCTGAGCCGGCGGATGACTGGGCGGTCCCCGCACACTGTGCAGGAGCCGCCCTGTCAGAGCGCCGCTCTCCCCTATGGGGGGATCGGAAGACGACGGACCGTAGAGTCCGTTGTCGTCCGATCCGCAGACGGATGGAAAGATAGGGTTTTCCTCCGTCGCACTTTTGCGGATCGGAGCGGGTCGGATGTCAGCGGACATGTCACCGCTGACATCCGTGGATCCATAGGGGTACATGGAGCATCCGTTGAGGTCCGCCTAAAAAACTGACAGGCGGACCTGAACGGACCCTCCGTGTGAAAGAGCCCGTAGGCAGTGCAGCGCTCACCCAGAGTCGCCCTGACAAGAGAGCGGCAGCCTTCCAGTTTGTGCCGTTTCCTTCTCCTTGTGCTCTGTGTCCAGCAGTGCAGTGTGAGCAGACTGGTCTCAATGTGTGCTGTGGGGTGTCAGTATGCGCTGTGCTGTGGTGTCAATGGCTATGCAGGTGTGTGAATCTCGGCGCTGGATTGTGCTCCCTCCCACTGTGCTGCAGTTCCTCTCCCCCCGTGCCCGACTGAATGAAAGGGGGAAGTAGGGACATGCAAGCGTGGAGCCGCACACAGGGGCTCCTGATGACGACGACGACTTTTACATAGGAAGAGGGAGAGCAGAAGTAAAAGTCCCTGTCCCTCTGGTCTGGCCCCCCCCCCCCCCCCGTGCCCTGTGCCCCCTGGTCTGCCCCCAGTGCCCTGTCCCATTTTGTTAAAGTTGTTGGTAATATTTAATTGTGTAACTTGATTCTGCATAAAACAATGAGGGCGTGTTTAGGTGTGGGGCAACTGGTGGCGAGTAACTCTTGAGGCCTGGCTAGTAGCTCAGGGCTTGAAATTTTGAGCCCTGCAAACGGCAAAACTTTGTCAGCCAACAAATACGAAACTACGTGGGTTTTTCAGCTCTTTAGCGCCACCCTTTGGGCAACTTCTGCTAATGTACTGTTATGGTGAGCATTACTTCTGAGCATGTGTGTTTTGTACTTTTTGGATTTTTTTTTCCGACGGACTTTGCGTACACACGATCGGATAATGCGACAAGACGCATTTGTTGTCGGAAAAATTTAAAGCATGCTATAAAACATTTGTTGTCGGAAAATCCGACAACAATTGTCCGATGGAGCGTACAAACAGTCGGATTTTCTGACAACAGCCTGCCGTCACACGATTCCCGTCGCAAAATCCGATCGAGTGTACGGGCCTTTAGTGTGGCAGCGCTGAAAGCTGCCCTGGGCAGGAAGGGGGTAAAAGTGCCCAGTATTAAAGTGGTTACAGATAAAGAAGACATTTGGGGATTTTTTTTTTGACCCCAGATCTCCCCATAAAGAGGACCTGTCATCCTTCTTTTTTTTTTCTATTACAAGAGATGTTTATATTTTTTGTAAAAGGAATAAAAGTGATCAAAAAATTTAAAACAAAAAGGTAAAGGGACAATGTTAAAATAAAAAGTAAAAAAAAATAAGAAAAAAAAAGAAAAAAATTTAAAGCGCCCCCCCATTCCTTCGTGCTCACGCGCAGGAGCGAACACATATGTAAGTTGCGCACGCACATGTAAACAGTGTTCGCGCCACACATGCATCACCGCAAACGTCGAAGCGAGAGCAATAATTCCTATTTCTATTACAAAGGATGTTTACACTTTTAATAGGAATACAAGTGATTTTAACCTGTACGTCGCCTTTAACTGCCCGACGTAGCGCGCAACCGCTACCTTCCCCATGAGTCGGGCCACGGGTCCTGCGGACTCGATCGCCGCGGGGATCCCCGCGATCGTCTCACGGAGGGATGGAGCGGGGAGATGTTAGTGCAAACACAACATCTCCCCGCTCCTCTACTGACACTGTCACCGATCTCCGCTCTGTGTAATCAGAGCGGAGATCGGTTAAGTGTCACTCGTAGCCACGCCCCCTAACAGTAGTAATCACTCCCTTAGGCACACTTAACCCCTTCAGCGCCCCCTAGTGGTTAACCCCTTCACTGCCAGTGTCATTTTCACAGTAATCCGTGCATTTTTATAGCACTGATCGCTGTAAAAATGACAATGGTCCCAAAAATGATGTCAAAAGTGTCCGATGTGTCCGCCATAATGTCGCAGTCACGAAAAAAACCGCTGATCGCCGCCATAACTAGTAAAAAAAAAATTAATAAAAATACCATAAAACTATCCCCTATTTTGTAAACGCTATAACTTTTGCGCAAACCAATCAAACGCTGATTGCGATTTTTTTTTTTTTTTTTTTTACCAAAAATATGTAGAAGAATACGTATCGGCCTAAACTGAGGAAAAATGTTTTTTGTTTTTAAATATATTTTTGGGGGATATTTATTATAGCAAAAAGTAAAAAATATTGTTTTTTTTTTTTTTTCAAAATTGGCGCACTATTTTTGTTTATAGCGAAAAAATAAAAACCGCAGAGGTGATCAAATACCAGTAAAAGAAAGCTCTATTTGTGGGAAAAAAAGGACAGCAATTTTGTTTGGGAACCACGTCACACGACCGCGCAATTGTCAGTTAAAGCGACGCAGTGCCGAATCGCAAAAAGGGGGCATGGTCATTAACTAGCCAAAATGGTCTGGGGCTGAAGTGGTTAAAAAAAAAGGTGAGGTATCGCCGCGATCATTAGAGCGAGAGCAATAATTCTAGTGCTAGACCTCCTCTGTTACTCTAAACAGGTAGATTTTTAAGTACCGTATTTTGTCGCCATTCCATGAGCGTGCGCAATTTTAAAGCATGACATGTTGGGTATCTATTTACTCGGCGTAACATTGTTTATATTTTACAAAAAAAATTGTGGTGTCTAGTGTGTGTGTGAGTGTGTGAGTGTGTGTGAGTGTGAGTGTGAGTGTGAGGTGTTTTTTTTTATTATTTATTTGTTTTTGTTTTTTTTAATTATTCGTTGAAGTGTATTTTTGCATTCGAAAAACCGTGTGACATAAAAAAAATTGCAACAGTTGCCATTTTTATTCCCTAGGGTCTCTGTTAAACAAATAAATTAAAAAAACTTATGTTTGGGGGTTATCAGTAAACGAAAAGTGGCGGAAAAAGTCTGGTCAGCAAGCGGTTAAAGTGGAACTTCTTACAAAAAGTAAAGGCCTCCGACCGGGAAGCGAGTACTTTTTTTTATTTTTTTTGATACTTGCTCCAACGTCTGCAACCCTCACCCTGCCCCCTCCTGCGGCTTTCTGGGACAGCTGCAGAGCCATTCACAAAGCTTGCACAGGCGCAGCGGGGAACCAAGATGGCAGAAACGGGGACCCGCTGCGGTAGGAAGAACCGACTGCCAGAAGACAACGCTGAATCCCAAGCTTTGCTAAGTACCTGATTTTTAAAAGTCAGCGTTATTACAGGTACTTTTATAGCGCCATCAATGTACGCAGCGCTTTACATATATTGTACATTCACATCAGTCCCTGTCTAGGAGCTTACAATCTAAGGTCTCCTAACTCCCATTCATACATACTAGGGCCAAATTAGCCAGGAGCCAATAAACCTCCCAGCATGTCTTTGGAGTGTGGGAGGAACCCGGAGTACCCGGAGGGAACTTACGCAGGCACAGGGAGAACAGGCCCGTAGTGCCGTGGTTGGAATTCAAACCACTGTGCTCTGATGCATAAAAAAAAAGGCTTCTGTGAATAGGAAGGGGAGGGGCAGGTATCGCTGCAGCTGATCTTTTCCCGCTCCTCCTGCCCATTTACACTCAACGCTGCTCACTGTAGTCTCAGCTACTTTAAGTGAACTGCTACGCCTGCCCCGCCCCTGCTTCAGCCTATTCGAAGAAGCCTTTGTATTATGTGATCTCGTTTATAAAATACAAAGGCTTCTGTGAATAGGCAGAAGCAGGGGAGGCCCAGGCATACCTGCTGTGTGTGCTTCTCTATTCTACTGAGCTCTGCGTCTTGAACCCAGGCATACCTGCTGTGTGCGCTTCTCTATTCTACTGAGCTCTGCGTCTTGAACAGGAGAGCAGCTGCTATGCCTGCTCCTGCCCATTCACAGAAGCCTTTTATATTATATGAGCACATTGATAAAATACAAAGGCTTCTGTTTATTATTTTATACTTTTTTTATAATCCTGTCTGATTGTTGTGTTGGCTGCTTTTGTTTATCACTTGGGGTTGGCGCAGTATTACTACTATTATTTCTGTGAATAGGCAGGAGGAGGGGAGGAGCAGGTATTGCTGCAGCTGTTATGCCTGCCTCCCCCCCCCCTCCTGCCCATTCACCGAAGCCTTTTTATTATGTGAGCACAATCACAACATACAAAAGCTTCTGTAAAGGGGCAGCAAAGTGGAGAGGCAGGTATCACTACAGCAGCTATGCCCTCCCCTCCTCCTGCCTATTCACAGAAGCCTTTGTATTATGTGAGCACATACACAACATACAAAGGCTTCTGTGAAATAAACCGCAAATGTATTGACTTTTTTTTTCTCACCTGTTGTGTTTTTTTTTATTTATTTTTTGGTGCAGTGTCAGTGCTAAAATCAAAGCCATCGAGGCCAAGCTGAAAATGATGCAAGAAAATCCCGACAGCGAGTTACCTGGCCAGCCGGCGTACTCTTACTTCAAAGCATCGGAGAAGAAGAGGAGCATTCCATATTCTCGTGTTTCCTGGAAATCTAAAAGATGACATCATCGCGTCCTTGCCGATTTCAGAGCGAGACTGAGCACATACTCTGATACCCGTAATAATAATGCAGACCTCATGCCACGCCCCTATCCACAGCACAGACTTGAATCCTCTGCGGAGGGAGGCTGCTCTGTAATATATGTTTTTTATTTCTTTCGCGCTCGTATGTTGGAATGTGTGTTTGTTAGTATGACTTTTTTCCTTTAAGGCTCCATTCACACTTGTGCGATCTGTCATGCGACTTTGGACACCTAAAGTCGCCTGACAAGTTCTCAGCCCATGTGTTTCAATGGAAGTCGTTCAAATATATGCGACTTAAAAAAGGTCCCTGCGCTACTTTGATGTGACTTAAGTACCACAGACTGCAATGTAAATGCTCAAAAGTCGCATCGTAATGTTATCAGTGCAACAGTCAACAGCCAACGTCGCATCCAAGACGAACCCATCTAAAGTTGCATCAAAGTCGCTGCCCATACACTGGTCTCTCTTTTAAAAAGGAAAGATTGTTTGGCAATCCAAAATTTAGCAATCTTCAGCCTTTACAAACACTTTGAGTCTAACGAGGTGCATGCCACCTCGTAGAATTATTTATAATATTCACATAGACAGACAGGTTTATAGTGCTCCTGAAAGATAACTTCTGGAGCTCCTGATGCTGCTCTCTGTGCTCTCAGCTCCTTCAAGAGAAGTGAAATGCCTGCCCTTCCCCTTTCTTGTATTATGTGTTCGCGTTCACAAAATACAAAGGCTTCCATGAATGGGCAGAAGCAGGGAAAGCCCAGGCATACCTGCTGTGTGTGTGCTTCTCTATTGAGCTCTGCATCTTTAACAGGAGAGCCTCTGTAGCTGCTATGCCTGCCCTTCTTCCTGCCTATTTACAGAAGACTTTTTATTATGCAAGCACATTGACAAAATTCAAAGGCTTCTGTGAATGGGCAGAAGCAGGGGAAGCCTGGGCATACCTGCTGTGTGTGTGCTTCTCTACTGAGCTCTGCACCTTGAACAGGAGAGCCTCTGCAGCTGCTATGCCTGCTCTTCTTCCTGCTTATTTACAGAAGTCTTTAATATGCGAGGACATTGATAAAATTCAAAGGCTTCTGTGGATGGGAGGAGGGGCAGGTTTAGCTGCTATGCAAAGGCTTCTGTGAATGGGCAGCAGAGAGAGAAGGGTGGGCATAGCTGCTGTGTGTAATAAACCTCTCCTCTTACAGCCGGAGTGTAATAAACCTGTCACATATAAGTAATAGGGATAAGTTGTGGAGGTGACACGCACCTAGTTAGATTTGACTCACTGCCCATCCCTTCCTTCTGCCCATTCACATGTGAACTCAATCACAAAATACAAAGGCTTCTGTGAATGGACAACAGAGGGGGAGGGACAGGCATACTTGCTGTGTGTGCTTCTCTCCTCTCACAGCCAACGTGTGTCACTTAGGGAGTACAATAAACCTGTCACAAGTAATAGGGATAAGTCCCGGAGGTGACATGCACCTAGTTGGACTTAACTCAGTGTGCCTGCAACTTGAGTGCCATAGACTGCAATGTAAAATGTACGAAGTCGCATCTAAATGTTATCGATTCCACAGTCCACAGCCAAAGTTGCATCCAAGTAACACCCATCCAAAGTCGCAGTGGAAATCGTATGAGTCGCACAAGGGTGAACGGAGCCATAAGCTGCCCCATTCACTGATCTTTCTTTAATTAGGAAAGATTGTTTGGCAGTCCCAGTTTCTGCAATAATAATCACTACGGCTTCCTTGGAGTTTTAAAGCAGTATTAAACCCCAAAAGCAAACAATCATTTTATTGCAGCTTACCAGTTCTTGGATGTGACAGCTGCATTCTTTTATTTTTTTAGGCTTTCTTCCCTTTATCTTCACCTGGTGCTAAGGCCAGTAAGTCTGTTGTTTTTTTTTTTTTTTTCCAAAAGCACAAGCAGAATGTATTTGGTTTACAGGGATGAGACAAACCTTTTACGACTAACTGGTGCTTACAATGATCAGCTTTTATTTATGTAAAAACTTTATCCCAAAAAGGGGAAGAAAAACAAAACGCTGCAACTGTTTATATAGAGTGAGCTGGAGTTTGGCTTCAATTTGCTGGTGTATCTAAATCTGCTAGGAGAGCAGCTGCTATGCCTGTCCCGTCCCCCCCCCCTTCCTGCTGGTCTTTCACAGAAGCCTTTGTGTTATGTGAGCACATTGATAAAATACAAAGGCTTCTGTGAATGTGTAGAGGAGGGGCAGGTATCGCTTAAGCTGCTATGCCTGCCCATTTTTTTCCTTCTGCCCATTCATAGAAGCCTTTGTATTATTTGAGCACATTGACAAAATACAAAGGCTTCTGTGAGTGGGCAGCAGAGAGGGAAGAACGGGCATAGCTGATGTGTGTGCTTTAACACTCCCCTCCAGACTGACAATGTTGCTGTCCAAAAATGCTCCCTGTTGCTCCTTCATCCAGAATAGGGCACTCTAATACAGAAGGTGTGTTACTGGCCAGATCACCATGAAAAAAAAAGGGAAAAGCCTAGAAAAAAATGAATGCTGCCACAACATCTAATGATTGACAAGCTGCAATATATTACATTTTTGGTTTTGGGGTTTAATACCGCTTTAAAGTGGTTGTAAACCACCCAAAAAAAGGAACAGTAGGGGCACATGCGCTTGACCATATGAAAATATGGCGGCTGGTATGTAGGTTCCTTCTGGCAGGAAGGTGCTCCTCAGTAGTGTGGGATGCTGTTGGATACTTTTGAATGGGATTGCTGTTTGTATGGTATGATGATCTGCCCCAGAACCTCTCCTGGGAGTCTTGATCTGGCCATGTCCAGCCCTGGACTGCGACTTCAGCTGTGTCCGCCCGCCAGTCGCCCACCCTAACGAATTCAGCTACTTTGTAAAACTTGCAGAGATTCCATGAGTTAAGTCTAACGAGGTGCATGCCACCTCATAGACCTATCTCTAATATTCACATCTGACAGGTTTATTGTGCTCCAGGAAGATAACTTCAGGAGCTGCTCACTATGGTCTCGGCTCCTTTAAGAGAACTGTTATGCCTGCCCCTCCCCTGCTTCTGCATATTCGCAGAAGCCTTTGTATTATGTGATCTTGTTCACAACATACAAAGGCTTCTGTGAATGGGCAGAAGCAGGGGAGGCCCAAGCATACCTGCTGTGTGTGCTTTTCTACTGAGCTCTGCATCTTAAACAGGAGAGCAGCTGCTATGTCTGCCCCTCCCCTCCTGCCCATTCATAGAAGCCTTTTTATTATATGAGCGCATTGCCAAAATACAAAGTCTTCTGTGAATGGGCAGGGGGAGGGGCAGGTATTGCTGCTATGCCCGCCCCTCCCCTCTTCCTGCCCATTCATAGAAGCCTTTGTATTGCGTGAGCACATTGACTAAATACAAAGGCTTCTGTGAATGGGTAGGTGGAGGGGAGGGACAGGTATCGCTGCTATGACCGCCCCTTCCCTCCTATCCATTCACAGAAGCCTTTGTATTATGTGATCTCGCTCACAAAATACAAAGGCTTCTGTGAATGGGCAGAAGCAGGGAAGGGCCAGACATACCTGCTATGTGTGCTTCTCTAATCTTCTGATATGCTGCTATGCCTGCCCCTCCCATCGCCCATTCACAGAAGCCTTTGTATTATGTAAGCAGATTGACAAAATATGTGGGTTTCTGTAAATGGGCAGGAGGAGGGGAGGGGTAGGTATCACTGCAGCTGTTATGCCCGTCCCTCCCTTCCTCATGCTCATTCGTAGAAGCCTTTGTATTATGTCAACACATTAAAAAATACAAAGGCTTCTGTGAATGGGCAGCAGAGAGGGAGGGGTGGGCATAGCTGCTGTGTGTGCGCTTCTGCCCTCTCACAGCCAGAGTGTAATAAACCTTTCACATGTAAGTCCTGAAGGTGACATGCACTTGGTTGGACTTAATTCACAGGTTGCCTGCATTTTTTTGCAAAGTCGCTGAATTCCTGGAATTTAGCTTTAAGCCGCAATAGGCAGCAGACGGAGGTGTTTACATGCGATGGGGAAGATGCTTCACTTTGTGCATGTGGCATAGTTTACTTGTGAAGCAGTAAGGGCTTGTTAACATGTGCTTCGATCTCTGAAGAGTGACCTTGCATTGCTCTTCAAAAAGCAGTTGACAGGCGGGAAGGAGGCATTGTATAACCTTCACCACTCACTTTAATCCCTTGAACCCACAGTAGCGTGCCAAAACTGTGTGTATTGCACAAGTTTGCAGAGTGGACCCATTCAGTGACAGGGGGGTATAATTCCTGGTTTGTGTGTGACTGAGTCATGTGTACACCCCTGGCCTCTGCAGCTAAAGGGTGGGGGGGGGGTAATGCGGCTCAACTGCGGGGAATTTACCACCCCTCAACCACTAGTGTGAACGATCCCTAAATTACACAAATTATGTTTTAGGGCTCCTCCCCTCTTCTGCCCATTCACAGAAGCCTTTGTATTTTGTGAATGAATCAATGTTTAATGGGGGAATCCCTCCCAGCGGTAATAATGCGACTCAACCTCAAGGGTTTTACTGCCCCTCACCCACGAGCGTGAACAAGCCCGTAAATACACAAAAGATGTATTTTAGGGCTCCTCCCCTCTGCTGCCCATTCACAGAAGCCTTTGTATTTTGTGAATGAATCAGTGTTTAATGGGGGAATCCCTCCCAGCGGTAATAATGTGGCTCAACCTGGGGGGGGGGGTGTTTACCGCCCCTTAACCACTAGCATGAACAACCCCGTAAATACACAAAAGATGTATTTTACGGCTGCTGCCCATTCACAGAAGCCTTTGTATTTTGGGAATGAGTGTTGATAGGGGAATCCCTCCTGTGGAGCCATTGTTTTCTCCCGGCTGGGGAAGCCATCCATGCCAGGGGAACACAGTGATTATTGCTAGTGGTATAACAGCTGCTTGCAGAAATCGCATGTAAAAATCCGACAGGCTGGTTGTACCCTAGTTGATCAATCGATCGGTACATTTAGCCTTTCTATACATGGATCGAATCTCGGCTGGTCCCTGCTGAACTAGACGTGTTTCGAACCGTCTATGACTGGCTTAAGCCTGTGAATTCAGAACTGCTGATCGCCATTGATCGAGAACAGGGAATGGGTGTTTCGGGAGAGTTACCAATGGGAAGTCCATGAAGATTGCTGTTAATGAAATGCTTAGTACTCTGTATGTTTAGATTTTTTTTTTCCTTTTTAATGGAATACAATACTGTATGTATATACTATATATAAAGTGTATTATATTACTGACCTCCATTGCAACATAACATTTTAAAGATCGGCTGATTTAAAGGTATTATGATCTTTAAGCTGAACTCTAGGTCGATCGAAAGGCACACAATTATGCAGCTCTGTAATTATTAAAGTGATTCTGATTTTTTTTTTTTTTTAAATAAACATATTATACTTGCCTGCTCTCTGTAATCGTTTTGCACAGAGCAACCCCTGATCCTCCCCTTTTTTTGGTCTCCTGGCCCCTTCCCCCCACACTGAGTGTCCCTCGTGGGTTCCCTCCCAAGCCAGTCAATAGACGCACAGAGCACAGCTTGGCCCTGCCCCCTTCTCTCCTCGCTGGCTGTGATTGACAGCAGCCTGAGCCAATGGCTTCCACTGCTGCCTCTCTGTTCAATGAGGAGAGGGAGAGCTGGAGGAGCCGCTGCTCTCATGCACCGTGGGGGTTTGAGATTTGGCTCAGGTTAGTATATGGGGGGGAGCTGCTTGCAGAAGGTTTTTTTTTATCTTAATGCATTCTGCCCATTCACAGAAGCCTTTGTATTATGTGAGCTCATTTACACAATCAAAGGCTTCTGTGAATGGGCAGCAAAGGGGATAGGTGGGCATAGCTACTGTGTCCATTGACCTGCAGAGTGCAGCTCATCCCTACTCTCTCCTCGCTGGCTGTGACTGACATGAGCCAATGGCTGTCGCTACTGCCTCTCTCTGTCCAATGAGGAGAGAGAGCTGGAGGAGTCTCTGCTGTCATGCACATTGCTGGATCAAGATTCGGCTCAAGTAGGTATATGATGGGGGGAAGCTGTTGAGGCTTCTGTGAATGGGCAGCAAAGGGGAGGGGTGGGAATAGCTACTGTTTCCATTGACACACAGAGCGCAGCTCATCCCTGCTCTCTCCTCGCTGGCTGTGTTTGACAGGAGCCAATGGCTGTCATGGCTGCCTCTCTGTCCAATGAGGAGAGAGAGCTGGAGGAGTCTCTGCTGTCATGCACATTGCTGGATCAAGATTGGGCTCAAGTAGGTATATGGAGGGGGGAAGCTGCTTGCAGAAGATTTTTTTTTTTACCTTAATGCCCATTCACAGAAGCCTTTGTATTATGTAAACTCATTTACTAAATACAAAGGCTTCTGTGAATGGGCAGCAGAGGGGAGGAGTGGGCATAACTACTGTGTGCCTCTCTTTCCTCACAGCCACAGCTCACAGAGTGTGTCCTCCAGGGTGCAATAAACCTGTCACGTGTAAGTAATTGGGATAAGTCCTGGAGGTGATTTGCACCTAATTGGACTTAATTGTGCACCTCGTACCTTTTAGAACCACTTTAATATTTCATTATATGTATTTTTTTAAATGCAAGCAGTGTATGTATCTGAATTTGACCTGGCATCAGCCTCCAACAGTCCCTGTACAGCAGACCTCAGACTGGTAGAGGGAGAAGCAGGACAAGGAGCCTATCACTGCAAAGAGTATGCTGACCAGAGGAGAGAGCAGAGAAATGTGCCCATCAGCGTTCATTAAAAGGGAAACCGCAATGGAGGAAGATCGGATCCCCCACCCTCTCCTGGAGCTGTGTAAATCTCCGAACTGGATGGACAGAAATACAAATACTTTGACGGGTAAAGCCGACCCCCTGTATGGACTTCATCTATGTATTTATCTGTTTGCCTGGAGTTCAGCTTCGACCACATTGAACCATGTAACACGTATTGATGTATTATAAAATTCACATCGAATTATTCACAAATATATGTTTTTATTGATGAGCAGTATTGATTACAGCGACATTGTGTCGATGATCGTGTTTGTGATATGAAATCTGATGTGTGTGAGAAGATCGTTTTTCCTGTCCTGACTTATTTATCTGAAAGTGGACCGTCTGTGGAAGAACATCGAGGGGTTCAATGGAATGCCGTATATCTTATGTTCTGGTGATGAGCCGTTTATCCACTTGCAGTCCGGTAACCTTTAGACATGGGCACTGCCGAAAAATTCATTAGTTTTCATTTTTTCGGGTTAATTCGGAAATGCGAAAATTTGTAAATCCGAAAATCCAGATATTCGAATTTCAGAATTTTTTGAATTCTGAATTTTCGAATTTCCGAAAACTCGAAATTTCGGAATTAACTACCGTATATACTCAAGTATAAGCCGAGTTTTTCAGCACATTTTTTTTGTGCTGAAAATGCCCCCCTCGGCTTCTACTCGAGTCTGTGTCCATCTTCAAATTTGTGCGCCTGATCCCGGCCAGCCGTAGGTCCTCTGGACCCCAAACTTGGCACACATGTAGCCCCACTCTATTTCTACTACTTAAGGACCGAGCCTCTTTCTGAGATTTGTTGTTTAAAAACATTTTTTTTTGCTAGAAAATTACTTAGAACCCCCAAACATTATACTTTTTTTTCTAACACCCTAGAGAGTAAAATGGTGGTCATTGCAATACTTTATGTCACACCGTATTCGCGCAGCGGTCTTACAAGAGCACCTTTTAGGGGAAAAAATACACCTTGTTTGAGGTAAAAAATAAGACAACACTAAAGTTAGCCCATTTTTTTTCATATTGTGAAAGATAATGGTACGCTGAGTAAATTGATACCCAACATGTCACGCTTCAAAATTACGCCCGCTCTTGGAATGGCGACAAACTTTTACCCTTAAAAATCTCCATAGGCGACGTTTAATAAATTTTACACGTTGCATGTTTTGAGTTACAGAGGAGGTCTAGGGCTAGAATTATTGCTCTCGCTCTACCGATCGCGGCGATACCTCACATGTGTGGGTTGAACACCGTTTTCATATGTGGCCCCTGCTCACGTATGCGTTCGCTTCTGCGCGCGAGCTCGGCGGGACGGGGTGCGTTTAAAAAAAATTCTTATTTAATTTTTTTTACATTGTGTCAGTTTTATTCCTATTACAAGGAATGTAAACATCCCTTGTAATAGAAAAAAAGCATGACAGGTCTTCTTAAATATGAGATCTGGGGGTCAAAAAGACCTCAAATCTCATATTTATACTAAAATGCTATAATTATTATTTATTTATTTTTAAATGCAAAAAAAATAAATGTCCCTTTTAAGACGTATGGGCGGAAGTGATGTTTTGACGTCGCTTCCGCCCTGCTATGGTATGGAGTAGGGATGAGCCGAACACCCCCGGGTTCGGTTCGCACCAGAACCCGCGAACGGACCGAAAGTTCGCACGAACGTTAGAACCCTATTAAATACAATGGATGCGAACGTTCGAAATCTAAAGTGCTAATTATAACGACTAATATGCATGTTATTGTCCTAAAAAGGGTTTGGGGACCCGGGTCCTGACCCAGGGGACATGTATCAATGCAAAAAGAAGTTTTAAAAACGGCCGTTTTTCGGGAGCAGTCATTTTAATGATGCATAAAGTGAAAAAAAAATAGTCAAATATTCCTATAAATATCGTACCTGGGGGGTGTCTAAAGTATGCCTGTGAAGTGCCACGTGTTTCCCGTGTTTAGAACTGTCCCTGCACAAAATTTCTAAAGGGAAAAAAAGCCATTTAAAACTGCTTGCATTTTTAATGTAATGTCTGGTCCCGGTAATATGGTAATATGGATGAAAATTATTGAGAAAAATGGCATAGCTACCCCATCCCCTTAATCTACCCCATCACCCCCCCCCCCTCCCTACCCCAGCCCATTACCAGCCCCTTTGGGTCTTGTATGCATATTAAGGGGAACCCCGCACACAAAATAAAAAAGGCCCTATATACTCTGAACAGCCGTATACAGGCGGTGCATACAAGACAGGGACTGTAGGTTTGTTCTTATGTAGAATCTGTTTGTAATTTTGAACAGGTACATTGTTTAAGTGTAGCTCCAGCCAAAAAATCTATTTTTAAGCTTTTTGGAAAACATAGGGAAGGGTCATCACCCCTGTAACATTTGTTTTGCTGTCTGTGCCCCTGTTCAGAACATTTCACCTCCCGTCCCAATGACAACTGATTTTGAAAAGTGTTTTTTTTATTGAAACAAGGATTGGTGATAAAGCATCAGTGGACAGGAGACACCTTTTTCCCATATTAACTCTTACAGGAGAGAATTTCCCTTCCTAGGGGTAGATTTCCTCTCACTTCCTGTTGTCTCCTTCCGTTTGCAAGTAGAAGTCGTTTGTAAGTTGGATGTTTGAAAGAAGGGGCCTGCCGTATATAGTCTGCAAAAATTTGCCCCTTACATGTTGGTGTTGCCACAACACTGTAAGCCCTCACAGTTACTCTTGGTGGGCGCTGGAACGCCCTGCTGTGAACTATTATATCAGGAATTGTATTTACATGCCATTGTTGAACAGTGGTAGGAAAAATTGGGCCTTTGGTGGTGGTGCTGGTGACACAACACAGTCAGCCCTCACAGTTACTCTTGGTGGGCGCATGAATGGGCCCTGCTGTGAATTATTAGATCAAGAATTGTAATTGCATGGCCCTGTTGAACAGGGGCTGAAAAATTGGGCCTTTGGTGGTGGTGTTGGTGTTGTCACAACACTGTAAGCCCTCACAGTTAGTCTTGATGGGCGCATGAATGGGCCCTGCTGTGAAATATTAGATCAAGAATTGTAATTACATGCCCCTGTTAAACAGGGGCAGAAAAATTGAGCCTTAGGCACTGGTGCCACAACACTGCAACCCCTCACAGATACTGTACTTGGAGCACAGCAATGAGCCCTGTTGCAAAGTATTGCATCAAAAATTGTAATTACACGCCCCTGTTAAACAGGGGCAGAAAAATTGGGCCTTAGGCACTGGTGCTGGTGCCACGACACTGCAACCTCTCCCAGATACTCTAGTTGGAATGCAGGAATGAGCCCTGCTGCAAAGCATTGCACAAAAAATTGTAAATATATGCCCCTGTTAAACGGGCTGAAAAATTGGGCCTTAGCCACTGGTGGCGACACCCAGATACAAAAAAGTTCTTCCAAGCTATCATCAAGAATCGGATCATTGAGGAGGAGGAGGATAATCAGTCAACATAACAGGACAGTCACTCAGCATCAGCATCAGTCTTGAAGGGATGTGACATTTGAAAATAAATTATTTTGTTATATCAGCTTCAGGTGCTTGGTAGCTGGTGGTGATCCAAGACTGTTTCATCTTTATGAAGGTCAGTCGATCAACCGAGTCGGTGGACAGGCGCACCCTGTGATCCGTGACAAAGCCTCCAGTGGCACTGAATGTGCGTTCCGAAAGAACGCTGGATGCAGGACAGGCCAGTAGCTCAATTGCATACTGTGCAAGCTCTGGCCAGTGATCTATCCTCAACACCCAGTAAGCCAGAGGATTTTCGGTGGGAAAGGTGTCCAAGTCTGACCTTGCCCCTAGGTATTTCTCTGAACGCATCGGTCAGACGGCCACCTTCTCCACCGCTCCTTCTGCTACTGACCGAAGCCTCAGCAGCTCGTTGTTCAGGACCAGGAGTTTGTAACCTCCCAGTCTCTGGGAACGCGTTGCACAGACCTTTCTGCAAGGCCTCCCGGAGATGTCTCATCCTCTGCTCCCTCTGCGACGGCAAGATAAGGTCCGCAACCTTACCCTTGTACCGTGGATCAAGGAGAGTGACCAGCCAGTAATGGTCCCTCTCCTTGATCCGAAGAATACAAGGATCCTTCCGCAGACTTTGCAGGATCAGGGAGGCCATGCAGCGTAGGTTAGCTGAGGCATTCGGTCCGGAGTCCTCTGGGTCACTAAGGACGACATGATCCGCAGCCACCTCCTCCCAGCCACGTACAAGTCCATGGGTTTGTTGGGACTGTAAATCATCCCTAAAAGACTGCTGCTGTTGATGCTGAGTGCCATGCTCCACCTCCATGCTGACACAATCCTCCTCCTCCTCCTCCTCTTCCTGTGTGATGGGTGGGACAGAAGGACCACTGTCTGTGTAAGGGGGGCCTTGAGAGGCAAGGAAGTCCTCCTCTTCCTGCCTCTGTTCTGCCTCAAGTGCCCTGTCCATTATTCCACGCAGCGTATGCTCCAACAGGTGGACAAGAGGTACAGTGTCACTGATGCATGCACTGTCATTGCTCATTATCCTCGTGGCCTCCTCAAATGGTGCCAGGACAGTGCATGCATCCCTGATCATGCCCCACTGGCGTGGTGAAAAAAAACAGAGCTCCCCTGACCCTGTCCTGGTGCCGTAGTCACACAGGTACTCATTGATGGCCCTCTGCTGCATGTGCAGCCGCTGCAGTATGGCCAACGTTGAGTTCCACCTGGTGGGCATGTCACATATAAGGCGGTTCTTTGGCAGGTTCAACTCCTTTTGCAGCTCAGCCAGCTGAGCACTGGCATTATATGATCTGCGGAAATGCACACAGACTTTCCTGGCCTGCCTCAGGACATCCTGTAAGCCCGGGTACCTGCCCAAGAACCGCTGCACCACCAGGTTAAGGACGTGAGCCACACAGGGCACATGGGTCAGTTGTCCCTGTCGGAGGGCGGAGAGGGGGTTGGTGCCATTGTCGCAAACCACCATTCCTGGCTTAAGCTGGCTTGGCGTCAACCACCTCTCGGCCTGCCCCTGCAGAGCAGACAGAACCTCTGCCCCAGTGTGGCTCCTGTCCCCCAAACACACCAGCGCAAGCACGGCATGGCATCTTTTTGCCTGCGTACTTGCGCAGCCCCTTGAACGTCTACGGAGCACCGCTGGTTCCGAGGACAAAGCACAGGAAGAGGCCATGGAGGAAGAAGAAGAGGAGGGGGTGGAGGAGAGAGGTGTGTCACAACAACCAGTAGTAGCATTTTGGAGGCGTGGCGGCGGAACAACCTCCACCACTACTGCACCTTGTCCTGCATCCTTCCCAACTGCCAAAAGAGTGACCCAATGGGCCGTGAAAGAAAGGTAACGTCCCTGTCCATGCCTGCTGGACCATGAGTCAGCGGTAATATGCACCTTACCGCTGACCGCCCTGTCCAGCGAGGCATGGACATTGCCTTCCACATGCTGGTAGAGAGCCGGAATCGCCTTCCGTGAGAAAAAGTGGCGTTTGGGAACCTGCCACTGAGGAACCGCACATTGCACAAACTCACGGAAGGGGGCCGAGTCTACCAACTGAAAAGGCAGCAGTTGAATTGCTAGCAATTTAGCCAAGCTAGCATTCAACCGCTGGGCATGTGGATGGCTGGGAGTGAACTTCTTTTGACGGTCCAGCAGCTGGGGCAGGGAAATTTGCCTGCTAGGATCGGACGTCTGTGTACTGCTAGCAGAGTGCCCGCAAGTACTTGGCTGTGACACACCTAATTCTACACCTTCATTCCTCTCAGTTCAGGTTTCAGAGAGAACTAAAGGTACAGTGGGGTTGGAGATCCCAGATGATGAGGAGCAAGGAGAGGTCCGCATTGTTCTTTGGTGTGGGTCTTTGAGGTAGGCTTGCCAACGAGCTGCATGGCAGGTCAACATATGTCTGGTCAAGCATGTGGTGCTCAAGCGGCTGATGTTTTGGCCACGCGAGATACGCTTCAGACATATGTTGCAAACAGCAGCTGTGCGATCTGATGCACTCGACTCAAAAAAGGCCCACACCAAAGAACTTTTTGAATGACGGGCAGAGGCAGCGCCCTGCACAGGCGGAGCTCCGCGGTGTGATTCAGTCAGTGTGCTGCCCTTACGCTGGCCCCCCAAGGGCATCCTGCCTCGTTGGAGATGTGCCTCCTCTTCATCCTCCTCCTCCTCTCTCCTATCAGGCACCCACGTGGAGTCAGTGACCTCATCATCCCCTCCCTCCTCATCACTGGAGCCAATCTGGCAGTATGCTGCAGCTGCTGGAACATGACTGGCAGATTGCTGTCCTTCTTGAGCATCCCCTCTCTCTGCTCTCACGTTACTGCCTTCCTCTAGCTGGGTATCATCATCAGACCCTTCGAAACGCTGGGCATCCTCCTGGAGCATGTACCCAACACTGTGCTCAAACAGTTCGGGGGACTCCTCAGGAGGACATGGTTGGTCTAGGGAAGGAGTGACTGATGATGACATTGATACCAGGGAAGAGGACGCTTTGGCAGCTGCTTTGCCAGTACCCTGAGCCTGAGTGAGAGAGGATGAGGAGGATGAGGAGGGCTTGGTTATCCACTCTACCAAGTCTTCGGCATGATGCGGCTCAACACGTTCAGCTGCCGAAAATAAGGACAAGCGTGTCCCATGGCCACGTGCTGATGACGATGCACCGCGTCCACGACCAGCACTGTTGTCTCTAGACACAGAGCCTGCTTGCCCTCTTTTATTGGCTCCTGACTGTCTGCCTCTCCTTGTTTGCCATCCAGACATTCTAATGGCCTGCAGGGAGATGGGAAAACCAGCAATAAGGGGTAGCTTCAGGTGTATACTGTGCAGGAGGCACACTACGCCCGCTGTAAGTGCTGCAGATGCCTGCCTGTGTTACACAACAGGAAAACACGGCAATAAGGGCGAGCTTTAGGTGTATATTTTGCAGGAAGCACACTACGCCCGCTGTAAGTGCTACAGATGCCTGCCTGTGTTACACAACAGGAAAACACAGCAATAAGGGCTAGCTTCAGATGTATATTTTGCAGGAAGCACACTACGCCCGCTGTAAGTGCTGCAGATGCCTGTTAGTGTAACACAAAAGAAAAAAAACACGAGCAATAAGGGCTAGCTTCAGGTGTATAATGTGCAGGAGGCACACTACGCCCGCTGTAAGTGCTGCAGATGCCTGCCTGTGTTACACAACAGGAAAACACAGCAAAGAGGGCTAGCTTCAGGTGTATATTTTGCAGGAAGCACACTACGCCCGCTGTAAGTGCTGCAGATGCCTGCCTGTGTTACACAACAGGAAAACACAGCAATAAGGGCTAGCTTCAGGTGTATACTGTGCAGGAGGCTTAGCAAAAATGACACTGACACTGTCCCCTGCCTATCCTTCTCTCTTCCTACACACAAAGGTTTAGCAAAGAATATCACTGACACTGTCCCTGCCTATCCTCTCTCCCTGCACACAAGGTTTAGCAAAGAATATCACTGACACTGTCCCCTGCCTATCCTTCTCTCTCCCTGAACTGGAACACACTACACAAGGCCGCTGCGCTGGCGGCCTTTTATAGTTTGGGGTGTGTACTAAATCCCCCTGAGCTATAATTGGCCACAGGCATCCTGCCTGTGGCCAATTATGGCTCTCCTCGCTGCCGGCGCTGTGATTGGCCAAGCATGCGGGGTCACAGTGCATGCTTGGCCAATCACAGCGCCTGGATTGCACTGCGATGGCGTAGTGCATTGTGGGCCGTTAGCGTCACTCGAATTTGGCGCGAACGGCCCAAATCGTTCGATCTTCGTCGAACGATCGAATAGCCAATGTTCGAGTCGAACGTATGTTCGACTCGAACACCGAGCTCATCCCTAGTATGGAAACGGGTGGGGGCATCTTCCCTTCACTCGTCTCCATACCCAGCCACAAGAAGGACCCAATCGCTTTTGCCGCTGCCGATGGCGGGGGGGAGGGCACGGAGAGTGGCGGGAGGGGGAGGCCCCTCTCCCTCCGCCGTTTAAAAGTGATCTTGCGGCGAATCCGCCGCAGAGACCACTATTAACAGAAACCGGACCGCCGGCTGAAGAGGAGGATACCTGGGGTTATGGTAGCGAGCTGCTACCATAACAAAGATATCCCTCTTCAAACAGCCGATATCGGGGTGAGCCGGCAAAAATTTTTTTTTGCTATAATAAATATCCCCTAAAAAACGAATTTCTTCCTCAGTTTAGGACGATACGTATTCTTCTACATATTTTCGGTAAAAAAAAAATCGCAATAAGCGTTTATTGGTTTGCGCTAAAGCTTATAGCATCTAAAAAATAGGAGATAAGGGATAGATTTGTGTAATTTTTTTTTTTTTACTAGTAACGGCGGCAATTTGCGATTTTTTTAGCGGGATTGCGGCGGACAAATCGGACACTTTAGACACTTTTTTTTTTGGACCATTGACATTTATACAGCGATCAGAGCTAAAAAATAGCCACTGATTACTGTGTAAATGTCAGGGAAGGGGTTAACACTAGACCTCCCCTCTCCTTTTTTTTTTTCCGTCTCACTTCTTACTATGGTTCAGACTAAGGCTGCTTTCACACTGAGGCGCTTTGCAGGCGCTATTGCGCTAAAAATAGCGCCTGCAATGCGCCCTGAAAGAGCCGCTTCTTTGTGTCCAGTGTGAAAGCCCCGAGGGCTTTCACACTGGAGCGGTGCGCTGGCAGGAGGGTAAAAAAAACAACGCATCTTTGAGGCGCGGTATGAGCGGTAAAAATACTGCTCCTATAGTGCCCCTGCCCATTGAAATCAAGGGGGTAGTGCCTCCAAAACGCCGCAAACCGGCATTTTTGTGCGTGGGTTTAACCCTTTTTCGGCCGCTAGCGGGGGTTAAAATCCCCACTAGTGCCCGCAAATTGCGGCAAACACGACGGTAAAACGCCGCCAGCGCTTCAGTGTGAAAGTAGCCTAATGGCCAGTGGCGGCTGGTGCTCAAAATTTTTGGGGGGGGCGCAAAATACAGCCAAATACAGCCAGTTTCCCCCCAAATACAGACAGTTTGTCCCCAAATACAGCCAGTTTCCCCCCAAATACAGACAGTTTGTCTCCAAATACAGACAGTTTCCCCCAAATACAGCCAGTTTGTCCCCATATACAGCCAGTTTGTCCCCAAATACAGCCAGTTTGTCCCCATATGCAGCCAGTTTGTCCCCAAATACAGTTTGTCCCCAAATACAGTCAGTTTGTCCCCAAATACAGACAGTTTGTCCCCAAATGCAGCCATTTTGTCCCCAAATACAGCCAGTTTGTCCCCAAATACAGCCAGTTTGTCCCCAAAAGCAGCCAGTTTCCCCCCAAATGCAGCCAGTTTCCCCCCAAATACAGACAGTTTGTCCCCAAATGCAGCCAGTTTGTCCCCAAATACAGACAGTTTGTCCCAGCCCTGCACTTACCTTCCTCGGGTCAGCGCCGTCCTTCTTCCATCCTCGATGTCTTCTCCCGCCCTCGATGTCGCTTCAGCCAATCAGGTTACCAGTAACCTGATTGGCTGAGATGCCTGTCAGTGTTAACCAAGGACCGCACCCCCCGTGCGTCCCCTGGTTAACTATTATGAAAGCCGATTACAGCCCTCAGCCGCTGGCTCTGATAGACACTTCCAAAAACCAACCAGCCGCTGTTATTCAGATGGCCGGCGCTCAACAGGGGGGCCGGCCATCTGAATAGTGGGCGGCAGCGGCGGCGACAATACATAGGTTCATGCAATCCATGAACCTATGTATTGTTGTGATTGACGGGCGCAGGAGCAAGAGGGGGCGGCGCTCCTGCGCCCACCATGGATGCACCGCCACTGCTAATGGCCCGTACGCACGATCCGAATATCGTACGTAAAATGTCGTCCGAGGAAGAATTGTGCGATAATCGGATCGTTAGTACAGGGCTTCCGAGAGCCGATCATGACAGTTCATCCGATATTATTCGATCGGACAAGCAGATCGTACGATTTTCGTTTAGTCAGTACAGTTGTCGTCCGAAAATACAATACAAATACATTACAACACATGACATCACCTCCGATTTTTTTTTTCTGTCGTACGAGAATTTGCGTGACTTTAATAACCTATTTAATTTCTACTTGCGACTAATAAGCAAAAAAAAAGTCGTGCGATCTGTCGCCCGATATTCGGATCGTGTGTACTGGGGCATTAGTGTCTCACCTTGTCCTCCCCACCCCTAGTGGATATTACCCTAGAAGGGAGTAGTTGGATCGGACTAAGGGGAACCAAATGTATCAATTTACCTTTTGTTGTATATATCAAGGAAGGATCTGTTAAAATACGGAAAGATGATTTTTTTTTTGTGTCTGTTTCCTTTGTTCCTTTCCCTGTGTAAAGGACAAAAGTTGAAAAATAAAGAAATAAAAAAAAAAAAAAAAAAACACTAGGGGGCGATCAAGGGGTTAACTGTGTTCCCTAGTGTGTGTTCTAACTGGGGGGTGGGGGGAGACGGGACTGACTGGAGGAGGAGAGAGATCTGCTGTTCCTAGTGATCAGGACAGCAATCTCTCTCCTCCTCCAGTCAGTCCCCTACCCCCCCCCCCCCCAACAGTTAGAACACACACTAGGGAACACATAATAACCCCTTGACCGCCCCCTAGTGTTTTTTTTGTTTTGTTTTTTAATTTCTTTATTTTTCAACTTTTTTCCTTTACACAGGGAAAGGAACAAAGGAAACAGACACAAAAAAAATAAATCATCTTTCCATATTTTAACAGATCCTTCCTTGATATATACAACAAAAGGTAAATTGATACATTTACATTTACACAGGGAAAGGAACAAAGGAAACAGACACTAAAAAAAAGTATAAAATACAAAATAATTAAAATACAAAATAACTAAAACCAAAATAATTAAAATACAAAATTACTGAAACTAAAAAACTAAATAATTAAAACTAAAATACAAAATAGCTAAAAATAAAAAATAGTTAAAATACAAAATAATTCAAAATAAAATACAAAATAACTAAAACAAAAATACAAAATAACTAAAACTAAAATACAAAATAATTAAAATTTCAAAATTACTGAAACTAAAATACTAAATAATTAAAACCAAAATACAAAATAGCTAAAAATAAAAAATAGTTAAAATACAAAATAATTCAAAATAAAATACAAAATAACTAAAACAAAAATACAAAATAACTAAAACTAAAATACAAAATAATTAAAATTTCAAAATTACTGAAACTAAAATACTAAATAATTAAAACCAAAATACAAAATAGCTAAAAATAAAAAATAGTTAAAATACAAAATAATTCAAAATAAAATACAAAATAACTAAAACAAAAATACAAAATAACTAAAACTAAAATACAAAATAATTAAAATACAAAATAACTAAAACTAAAATACAAAATAATTAAAATACAAATTAACTGAAACTAAAATACTAAATAATTAAAACTAAAATACAAAATAGCTAAAAATAAAAAAATAAATTAAAATACAAAATAATTCAAAATAAAATACAAAATAACTAAAATGAAAATACAAAATAATTAAAACTAAAATACAAAATAATTAAAATACAAAATAACTAAAACTAAAATGCTAAATAATTAAAATACAAAATTACTAAAACTAAAATACAAAATAATTAAAATACAAAATAATTAAAATACAAAATAATTAAAGGGGTTGTAAAAGGTAATTATTATTTTTTTTTAAAATAACAAACATGTTATACTTACCTCCACCGTGCAGCTCGTTTTGCACAGAGTGGCCCCGAACCTGGTCTTCTGGGGTCCCTCGGCGGCTGTCTCGGCTCCCCCCCGCAAGAACTCCTCACCTTCATGCGAGCGAGCTCGCATGGTGAGGAGTTCTTGCAGGCGCGCTCCCATGATACAGCTGGTCGGCCATAGCCGCTCACTGTATCACTCGGCCCCGCCCCCCGGCGTCATTGGATTTGATTGACAGCAGCGCAAGCCAATGGCTGCGCTGCTTTCAATCAATCAACGAATGCGCCGAGAAGCCTGGCCGAGAAGCAAGCGTGTTCACGGCGCGGGACTTTCGAGGGGTCAGGTAAGTAAACGGGGGGCTCGGGGGGGGGGGGGGGCGCTAATCCACAGATGTTTTTTCACCTTAATGCATAGAATGCATTAAGGTTAAAAACTTTTACCTTTACAACCCCTTTAAAACTAAAATACTAAATAATTGAAACCAAGATTTGTAATAACTAAAACTAAAATACGAAATATTTTAGGATACTGGGGGTTCTCTCGTTATTTCTATCAGCTTTGTATGTATCGTTTGGATGAGCCTCATGTCTATTTTCTTTATTTACTGAAACTAAAATACAAAATAACTAAAATACTAAATAATTAAAATTAAGATCCAAAATAACTAAAACTAAAATACAAAATAATTAAAATACAAAATAATTAACATACAAAATCATTCAAACTAAAATACATAATAACTAAAACTAAAATACAAAATAACTAAAACTAAAATATAAAATAATTAAAATACTAAATAATTAAAACTAAAATACATAATAACTAAAACTAAAATACTAAATAATTGAAACCAAGATTTGTAACAACTAAAACTAAAATACGAAATATTTTAGGATACTGGGGGTTCTCTCGTTATTTCTATCAGCTTTGTATGTATCGTTTGGATGAGCCTCATGTCTATTTTCTTTATTTACTGAAACTAAAATACAAAATAACTAAAATACTAAATAATTAAAATTAAGATCCAAAATAACTAAAACTAAAATACAAAATAATTAAAATACAAAATAATTAACATACAAAATCATTCAAACTAAAATACATAATAACTAAAACTAAAATACAAAATAACTAAAACTAAAATATAAAATAATTAAAATACTAAATAATTAAAACTAAAATACTAAATAATTAAAACTAAAATACATAATAACTAAAACTAAAATACTAAATAATTGAAACCAAGATTTGTAACAACTAAAACTAAAATACAAAATATTGTAGGATACTGGGGGGGTTCTCTGGTTATTTCTATCAGCTTTGTATGTATCGTTTGGATGAGGCCCATGTCTATTTTCTTTATTTACTGAAACTAAAATACAAAATAATTAAAATTAAGATACAAAATAACTAAAACTAAAATACAAAATAATTAATATACAAATTAATTCAAACTAAAATACATAATAATTCAAACTAAAATACATAATAACTAAACCTAAAATACCTAAATTAAAATACAAAATAATTAAAACTAAAATACAAAAACATTAAAACTAAAATACATAATAACTAAAACTAAAATACAAAATAATTGAAACCAAGATTTGAAATAACTAAAACTAAAATACGAAATATTGTAGGATACTGGGGGGTTCTCGTTTGGATGAGGCCCATGTCTATTTTCTTTATTTACTGAAACTAAAATACAAAATAACTAAAATACAAAATAATTAAAATTAAGATACAAAATAACTAAAACTAAAATACAAAATAATTCAAACTAAAATACATAATAACTAAACCTAAAATACCTAAAACTAAAATATAAAATAATTAAAGTAATAAATAATTAAAACTAAAATACAAAATAATTGAAACCAAGATTTGTAATAACTAAAACATGAAATATTGTAGGATACTGGGGGTTCTCTGGTTATTTCTATCAGCTTTGTATGTATGAAAATACAAAATAATTGAAATTAAAATGCAAAATAATTAAAACAATTTAATGCTTTTTATCTAGCTTTTGTTTTTTTGTGCATTATGATTCTGTGAAACATTTTTTTTTTTCTACAGATTTTCAATATTGAAAGCAAACTTGAAATCTTAGAAAAAAAATATTATGTTCTTAATTTAAATAGGGTTAGCGATTTTCTTGATCTAGATCTAAACTTGATCTTATTTATAAAGGGGGCTTTCATCTGATTCTTGTTGTGCAGTGCAATTAAGTTGTCACATCGAATAAAAAACGAACATAATTTGCGAGACTTCATCATATCGGGTTTCTGTATGCAGGTCCTTTATGTTGAAGCTCGCAGGATCTGTATGGAATTATCATATTACCGAAGGGGCCTGGATGTTCTATGGCAAATCAGACTAGCATGCGATACTCTCATTTATAAAGCATTGTCATCTCAGGGTCGTACATTACATAATGCATTCTGGAAAATAAAGAAGGCTGTTCTAACAAAATGGACGTAGAATACGCATACGCTAGGGAAGTGGTTCTCAATCATAGTGAGACCAGGGCCTGGTAAATTCTTCCAAAACGTTGCATGCCCCAACAGAAAAAAAAAAAAGTTTATACACAGGCAATAAAAGTTTGGGAATACAAAATATGTATTGGAATTCTGGAAGGCTCTGGATGAGGCCTGGGTGTCACTGTGGAAGGATGGAGTTAGGGGACCCTGCAGCAGATATAATGGCCTGTAGGAGGGAGCTGGGGGAAATTGTGGGGGGGGGTGGGGTCTCTGGAGGGAACTGCGGGTGGCTGTGGAGTCTCTGCAGGGAGCTTGGGGAAGTTGGGGGCAGCTGTAGGGGATGGGGTCTCTAGAGTGAAGTGGGAGAAACTATGGGGAATGAGGTCTCTGGAGGGAGCTGCGGGCAACTGTAGGGCATGGGGTCTCTGGAGTAAGGTTGGAGAAACTATGGGAATGAGGTTTTTGGAGGGAGCTGCGGGCAACTATAGGGCATGGGGTCTCTGGAGTGAGGTTGGAGAAACTATGGGGAATGAGGTATCTGGCGGGAGCTGGGAGGCAACTTTGGGGGATGGTATGTCTGGAGGGAGCTGGGGGTCTCTTCAGAAGGCTGGAGGCTTTGGAGGGCATTGTGGGAGAATAGAAGGCACTGGAGAGCACTGTGGGAAAGAGTGGGTGGCACTATGAGGGGGGTTAAGGCATTGCAGCAAGCTAGGGGGCACTGTGGAGGCTATCAGTGGGCCTGGGCAAACTGTGAGAGCTTAAGGGGCACTGCGGGCCAATATGAGAGGTTGGGTGGCACTACGGGAGCTGGGGGGCACTATGGGAGGTTAGGGGATCCACAGGATGGGGTCTCTAGAGGGAGCTGGGGCTCTGTTCAGAAACCTGGAGGCTTTGGAGGGCATTGTGGGAGAATGGAGGGCACTTTGAGGTCTGGTTGGCACTGTGAAGGCTGAGGGGCAGTGTGGGACACTGTGGGGGGCACTATGGGGGTATTGAAGGCTCTTCAGCAAGCTAGGAGGCAGTGTGGGGGCTATTAGGGGTCCTGAACGAACTGTAAGAACTTGAAGGGCAACTGCAGGCCACAATCAGAGGTTGGGTGGCACTATGGGAGCTGGACGGCACTATGGGAGATTAGGGAATCCACAAGATGGGATCTCTGGAGGTAGCTGGGGTCCTGTTTAGAACCTGGAGGCTTTAGAGGGATTTTTTCAGGAATAGAGGGCACTGTGAGGGCTGGGTGACACTGTGAGGGCTGGGGGAGGCGGGGGGGTACTGTGGGACGCTTTGGGGGCACTATGGTGGGTTGAAGGCTCTGCAGCAAGCTAGGGGGCACTGTGGGGGCCTGGGCAAACTGTGAGATCTTAAGGGGCACTGCGGGCCAATATGAGAGGTTGGGTGGCACTATGGGAGCTGGGAGGCACTATGGGAGGTTAGGGAATCCACAAGATGGGGTCTCTGGAGGGAGCTTGGGCTCTCTTCAGAAGGCTGGAGGCTTTGGAGGGCATTGTGGGAGAATGGGGGGGGGCACTGTGAGGGCTGGGTGGCATTTTGAGGGCTGGGGGGTACTGTGGGAAACTGTGGGGCGCATTATGGGGGTTTTGAAGGCTCCACAGCAAGCTAGGAAGCACTGTGGGGGCTATTAGGGGGCCTGGGCAAACTGTGAGAGCTTGAGGGGCACTCCGGGCCAATATGAGAGGTTTGGTGGTATTATGGGAGCTGGGAGGCACTATGGGAGGTTACGGGATCCACAGGAAGGGGTCTCTGGAAAGCTGGGTTCTCTTCAGAAGGCTGGAGGCTTTGGAGGCCATTGTGGGACACTGTGAGGGCTGGGGGGTACTGTGGGGTGCACTATGGGGGTGTTGAAGGCTCTGCAGCAAGCTAGGGGGCACTGTGGGGGCTATTAGGGGGCCTGGGAAAACTGTGAGAGCTTGAGTGGCACTGCGGGCCAATTTCAGAGGTTGGGTGGCATTATGGGAGCTGAGAGGCACTATGGGAAGTTAGGGGATCCACAGGAAGGGGTCTCTGGAGGGAGCTGGGTTCTCTTCAGAAGGCTGGAGGCTTTGGGGGCACTATGGTGAGTTGAAGGCTCTGCAGCAAGCTAGGGGGCACTGTGGGGGCCTGGGCAAACTGTGAGATCTTAAAGGGCACTGTGGGCCAATATGAGAGGTTGGGTGGCACTATGGGAGCTGGGAGGCACTATGGGAGGTTAGGAAATCCACAAGATGGGGTCTCTGGAGGGAGCTTGGGCTCTCTTCAGAAGGCTGGAGGCTTTGGAGGGCATTGTGGGAGAATGGGGGGGGAGGCACTGTGAGGGCTGGGTGGCATTGTGAGGGCTGTGGGAAACTGTGGGGTGCATTATGGGGGTGTTGAAGGCTCCGCAGCAAGCTAGGGAGCACTGTAGAGGCTATTAGGGGGCCTGGGCAAACTTTGAGAGCTTGAGGGGCACTCCGGGCCAATATGAGAGGTTGGGTGGCATTATGGGAGCTGGGAGGCACTATGGGAGGTTAGGGGATCCACAAGAAGGGGTCTCTGGAGGGAGCTGGGTTCTCTTCAGAAGGCTAGAGGATTTGGAGGCCATTGTGGGACACTGTGAGGGCTGGGGGGTACTGTGGGATACTGTGAGGCGCACTATGGGGGTGTTAAAGGCTCTGCAGCAAGCTAGGGGGCACTGTGGGGGGCTATTAGGGGGCCTGGATGAACTGTGAGAGCTTGAGGGGCACTGTGGTCCACTATGGGAAGTCGGGTGCCACTATGGGAGCTGAGTGGCACTGTGGGAGGTTGGAGGACCTACAGCAAGCTAGAAGCCTGAATATCAACGCGGCTTCTTCTAGATACAGTATGCTCAGAGAGTGTTGTCACCCTAGGACAGGTAGTGTGTTACTGGCAGGATCACCAGGTAAAAATAAAGGAAATAAAAACCTGAAGTATAGAAACCAATGCAGCCATCACATCTGAGTGTTTGTATGCTGCAATATATTATATATGGGCACTTGGGTTTAGATACAAATCCAAGTGCCAAACAGTTCCTTCCAAGTTTGGAACGTTCAGTGCAATGAGAAGCTGATGAGCTGTGACTTTGAACACTGGGGGGTGGGGGGGGGGGTCTGGGGGTCCTCCGATGGTCAGGTAGTCTATTGACTCCACCTCATTACGAGTTTATCTGCAAAGCCTTTGATGATCACCAGGTCAAGTGAGGACCTTCTGATCACATGACTTATGTTTATAAATAAAAGCCACATGATTGTGACCACATGGTGTTGTTGATCAACAAAGCCATGGCACAGAGATGGAGCATGACATTCGTTTTAGTTGATGGAGTACCCTGATTATTGTATCTTCCTGCACTAGATGATGAAATGAGAAGCAGATAACGGGAAGAATCACCCAAAATCTAACCTGCAGCTCTGACAATGTCTTCTTCACGAGTCAACATTTTATTTTACCAATCTTCTCTCCACATCTATGTCATAGCCGGCCTTACTACCAATCTTTAATTTGAATTTCATTTTATAATTACTTTGTATTATTTTTATTTTACAATATGTATGTATTTAAATTTATTCAATGTATTTGTATTTTATATTATCTTACTATATACATTTATTGTCGAAATCATTTGGTGGAGGGGGGGACTATGGTGTGGGGGTTGTTTTTCAGGGGTTGGGATTGGCCCCTTAGTTCCAGTGAAGGGAACTCTTAGGGGGTCAGCATACCAAGACATTTTGGACACAATCAGTACCCATTAGTAATTCTTGTCAGTGCCTCCTCATCAGTGCTGCCTATCAGTGCCATCCATCAGGGCCCATCAGTACTGCCTATCAGTGCCATCTATCATTGCCCATCAGTGCCGTCCATCAGTGCCACCTATCAGTGCCCATCATTCCCGCCTATCAGTGCCCATCAGTGCTGCCTATCAGTATCCATTAGTGCTACCTATTAGTGCCCATCAGTGCTGCCTATCAGTGCCGTCTTACAGTGCCCATCAGTGGTGCATATCAGTGCCATCTATCAATGCCCATCAGTTCTGCATATTAGTGCTGCCTATCAGTGCCCATCATTTACGCCTATCAGTGCCCATCAGTGCTGCCTATCAGTATCCATCAGTGCTACCTATTAGTGCCCATCAGTGCTGCCTATCAGTGCCGTCTTACAGTGCCCATCAGTGGTGCATATCAGTGCCATCTATCAGTGCTCATCAGAGCTGCATATCAATGCCCATCAGTTCTGCATATTAGTGCTGCCTATCAGTGCCCATCATTTACGCCTATCAGTGCCCATCAGTGCTGCCTATCAGTATCCATCAGTGCTACCTATTAGTGCCCATCAGTGCTGCCTATCAGTGCCGTCTTTCAGTGCCCATCAGTGGTGCATATCAGTGCCGTTTGTCAGTGCCCATCAGAGCTGCATATCAATGCCCATCAGTTATGCATATTAGTGCTGCCTATCGGTGCCCATCAGTGCCACCTATCAGTGCCCATCATTGCCGCCTATCAGTATCCATCAGTGTTACCTATTAGTGCCCCTCAGTGCTGCCTATCAGTGCCATCTATCAGTGCCCATCAGTGCTGCATATTAGTGCCCATCAGTTCTGCATATTAGTGCTGCCTATCAGTGCCCATCAGTGCCAACTATCAGTGTCCCTCAGTGCCGCCTATCAGTGCCCATCAGTGCTGCCCATCAGTGCCGTCTATCAGTGCCCATCAGTGCTGCATATCAGTGCCGCCTCATCAGTGCCCATCAGTGCCGCCTATCAGTGCCGCCTATCAGTGCCCATCAGTGCTGCATATCAGTGCCTATCAGTGCCCATCAGTGCTGCATTTCAGTGCTTATCAGTGCTGCACATTAGTGCCCATCAGTGAAGGAGAAAACGTATTTACAGAAACAAATATAAACTTTTTTATTCTTTAATTTTCGGCCTTTTTATATTTGTTTAGCAAATAAAAAACCCCAGCGGTGATCAAATACCCCCCAAAAGAAATCTCTAATTGTGCGAAAAAAATTGAGGTACAGTGTAGCAAGACCGCGCAATTGTCATTCAAAGTGTGAGAGCGCTGAAAGCTGAAAATTGTCCTGGGCAGGAAGGGGGTGAAAGTGTCCGGTATTGAAGTGGTTAAAAAAAAACAACATCATGGAAACAAGATTTTCATCAACTGATTAATAAATTTGCAGGTGAGGAGTTTTGCGTTTCCCTGGCGGAGAACTTGTTTTGGGTGAATGATTGCCCCGGGTGGGATGATGGATGATGACCAGAGCTGTCGGAACAGGACAGGCAAACCAAGCAACTGCTTGGGGCCCCCAGCTGGCCTGGGGCCCCAGCAGAGCTGCCTCCCGCGATTGGCGGCCCCCCCACCCGCGATTGGCGGCCCCCTCCTCCCATGATTTGGCGGCCCCCCCACTCCCGTGATTGGCGGCCCCCCCTCCCGCGATTGGCGGCCCCCCCACCCACGATTGGCGCCCTTCTCCTCCCGCTATTTGGCGTCCCCCCTCCCGCGATTGGCGGCCCCCCACGATTGGCAGCCCCCCCTCGCGCGATTGGCGGCCCCCCTCCCACGATTGGCGGCCCCCCTCCTACGATATTGGCGGCCCCCCCTCCCACGATTGGCGGCTCCCCCTCTTGCGATCGGCGTTGATGTCCCGCGTTAGCACCCCCCCTTCTGAATTTAAAAAAAAAAGTAAAAAAATTGTGTAGCACCCCCCCGCTTCTCAAAAAAAAATCAGTAGCACCCCCTCCCCCCTCTGCTTGGGGCCCCCAAATTCCTTCAAACGACCCTGATGATGACATAAACACCCATTTTTCTATATGCCCGGCAGAAACAACTAAAAAGGCAACTAATAAACACCCATTAGAGGAGCTCTAGTGGGCGGAGTTGAGTTGCTCACGGGTGATTGGCTCTTCACTGGCTGGCAGAGAAGCTTCCCCCCCATGCACGCGCTGTGTGCCGTTAGCTGCTAATAGCAACCGCGCAGCCAGATTTTCTCATGACCAGAGCCAGAGGTGGCTCTAGGCTTTGTGAGGCCTGAGGCCAAACTTAGACATGAGGCCCCCACTCACGCCCATAATGGGAAAAGTAATTCAAGCAAGAAAAATGGCTGCAGAGAATGCACGGATCTAACACACAGGTGATCAGCACCACTTCCAGGGCACCCTCCTCACCCATCAGACATATTCAGCCAATGCAAGAGGGGTGGGGAGAGAGGGGGAGGTGAGAAAGAGAGAGGGGTAATAGAGAGATCTGATGACGCCGACATTAGTATTGATCACAGGCAAATTAGGCGGCCGCGAGGCCCCTGTGAGTGCGAGGCCATAGGCGACCTCCTAATTTGCCTAATTAGAGAACCGCCTCTGACCAGAGCTGCCGCTGTTCACATGTAACTGTTCATTCCACTGGCCCTGAGCACAGACAGTTTGCGTCCATGGATGGC